>VDFB02379411.1:78757-137500 GCA_007258455.2 Sequoia sempervirens
CCACACTCTCTCCCACTCTCCCACACTCTCTTCCACTCTCTACCACCCTCTCCCACTCTCCCACCCTTCCACACTCTCTCCCACTCCCACCCTCTCTCCCACTCCCACCCATAAGCATGAATACATACATATAGGCATACATACATACATACATACATGACACACTAGCATACATATACATACAAACATATGAACAAACATTCAAAAAAATATCATTTAACTAAAGGAATAAATAACGCAAGCGTGTTATTTGTTGCTAGAAATGTTCCATGGAGAAGGAAAAAGTGAAAATTAATAAATAATGTGAGCGCGTTATAGCATGCTCATGATACAACGCGCTTTGGGAATCCTTGAGCCTTAGATTTGGTATTTTCCTTGGAATACCAACCCAAAGGTTTGGAGGGCATTCCAAACAACGACAAACGTTTTTTGTTGCAAATTCTACAATTTTTCACATAATCGAGTTCATGCTCACCGTCAAGATTGCATTTGGTTCAATATCGACAAAATCGAACACATGGGTAATGTTAATTTCTCTCTTAGCTTTCCAATGATTTAATTTTCTTCACTTTCTAACAATGTTAGGCCTTTCATCCATAACTTCTTTTGTTTGTATGTCTATTTTTTATCAAAAAGCAGTGTTTGGTTTTTTTTTCATTATAAATTAAGCGTTCATCAAAATTTCAAATAAATTACATTTTTAGAAACTAGACTCCATTCTACAAATTTTAAAAATTAAAAATTAAAAAAATCTATTACTTTCCAAAAATTTTAGGGGGAGCATGGCCAAAATTCTACTTTTTACAAAGTGCCCACTTAGAAAATTAGTAAAAAATCAAATATTCATTAAAAAATTATCAGAAAAATTGTGCATCAACTAGATGTTGTTAGGTAACCTCTGACTATAGCAATTTTAAAAATACTAAAAAAAAGTTCACCGTGCTTAGGTCGTATAAGAGTTGTTATGTTATGTTTTTCTAACAAAAACAACACCAATTTGTGTACATCCCTTTGTTGAACCCCTTAATCTCAACCATTTTAAAAATAAATTAGTAGTTTAGAAAGTAGACTCAGAGCACTTTGATCCTTGTTTTTGTTCCATCTCAAAATTTTGAGTGTAACTATCCTCAATTTCACGTCCAAGGTTAGCATTTCCTGATTTCAGATAAAAAGTGGCCACTTAAGCCCCCTTTTTGGGAACCATCTTGGTGCACTTACCCCTATACATATTTACATCAGTAAAGCATGCCACTTAATGGACCAATTTAAGATGAATCCCGCTGACCGAAATTCCCAGTGCCTCCTTTTCCATAATTTTCAATTTGAAGGCATTATGCTCTTTGCACTTAATTATTTTAAATGGGCCTTCCCAAAGGGTATCAAATTCCCCGCGTTGACCCGGCTTTGCAGCCCCTTCATTGAATTTCAACACTAAGTCTCCACACTTTAGGTCTTGGTTAGATGCCCTCTTGTCAAACTATCACTTAACCACCTATTGGCAGATAGTAGGGATTATTAGGGACTCCTCCCTCTTTTCTTGTACTTCCAATAATTCGGCCAGCGAAACCTCTATGGCACCATCTTTCTCTATCTCAAAAGATTTCAGCCATTGGAGCACTAGAATCTCCATCAATATATAGGCAATGGTGTCTCTTTTCCATATATTAGCTCATAAGGCAAAGCCTTAAGGACTTGTTTAGGAGTTATGCAGTTCACCTAGAGCGCCGCTCAGAGGTTCTTATGCCATTCTTTCTGGTGTTCTGAATCAATCCTTTTGAGTAGTCAGACTAGGTTCTTATTTGTCGACTTGGCTAGCTTGTTCCCCTGTGGATAATATTTTGACAATGTCTTAAGGAATATGCCATTTGTTATCATGAAGTGGCATACCTTTGCAACTAGAAAAGCTTTGGCGTTGTCTGAAATGATAGTTTTCAGAGGGTCAAACCTTGTTACCAATCCTTCGAAGAAATCCACTATCTCCACCTTTGTTATATTTTTAAACAGGGTAGCTCTCGTCCACCTTGGGGAGTATTCTGTAGCCGTTAGGATCCACATGTGCCTGTCGCTGGAAGCAAGATTTATCATCCTAATGAAATCCAAGATCCATTGTGCGAATGGCTCATCAACCTTTATCAGATTGAAGGGCATTGTGTGATTCTCTCTTCTTCCTGTAAAGAACTAGCATTCTTTACAATTTTTCACCAAGGGGTGTGAGTTATTGAAAAGTGTTGGCCAACAGTAACTCGCGCATGTGGTCTTAAGGGCGGCGGTCTTAGCAGAGAAGTGTCTTCCTACAGCGCTATTATGGAAGGTGTCTAGAACTTCTTTTGCTTTTTTTGTGGTAACACATCGCAATAGGATGCCGTTGAAATTTCTCTTGAAAAAGATTCCTTCAATGAGTGCGAATTTGTTGTTTTGCAACTGGTAGAATTTCCTCTTCTGAGAAGGAAGGCCCGACGGGTACTTTCCTATATGCATAAACCTTACTATGTCTACTAGCCAACAACCTTTGGATTTCGGCCTGTTTGATAGGACTAGCTCCAGTTGTTCCTCTTTGGGTGCCATTTCTTCCTCGTGTGCAAGATACTCGCGTAGTCCTCTTCCCCGAACGGTCTTGGTAGGCTTGACCTCAATGTCATACTCAAGGATCTTGGTGATCCAATTGGCTCTTTTCTCAGTGATTTCTCCTTCCATGATGTATTCGCACACACTAGAATGTGCAACATAGACAATCACCTTATTGCAGGAGATTAGGTGTTGGAACTTCTTGAGCCCCTTAACTATGGCAGAAGTTTGCGATTCGATGAAATTACAATTTTTCTCATATTCCTTCAAGGTCCGAAAATAGAATGTCACTAGATGTCCTCCCTTTCCTTCGTTGTCCTTTTGAGTTAAGATAGTAGCTATACTTGACTTGCTACTTAATACATACATTATGAAGTACTTAGATAAGTCTGGATTAACCAGTACAAGAGCTGAAGAAATAGCATCCTCAACCTTCTCAAAGGCTCCTCTAGCTTCCCTTGTGCACTTAAATGCTTGATCCTTTTTTAACACCATGGAGATTGGCTAGTGGTTCCTGTGAAGTCAGAAATAAATTTGTTAACAAAATTTACCTTCCCCAAGAAAGACTAAATGCCCTTTTTGTTGACTAGGAGAGGAATCTCTTTGATTGCTCTTACCCGTTCTGGATCAATCGAAATCCCTTCTTTGGAAACTACGTGCCCCAATAGCTTGCCTTGCGGTGTTCTGAAAACACATTTTTTTGGCTTCAAGGATACCCTAAACTCTTGGCATTTTTGAAAAACCATCTAAAGATGATCAAAATGATCATCCTTAGATTTGGAGAATACTGTCAGATCATCCAAATAAATTAAGATAATCTTATTGATTAATTCGCTAAAAGCGATGTCTATCACCCGCTCAGAGGTAGCTCCTGCATTGGATAGGCCAAAAGGGATTTTAGCGTATGTGAAGGTTGCCCACTTTGTAGTGAATGTACTCTTATGTTGATCCTCCTCCTTGACCTGGATCTAATTATGATCAGAGAAGCCATCTAGTAGGGAAAACATTTCTGATCCTGCCATCGTTTGCAAGATTAACGCCATCGAAGGTAATGGGCAATAATCTTTCAGGGATGCTCTATTTAGGTCTTGGGAGTCCACACATAAGTGGATACCTCCATTTTTCTCTCGAACTGAAACCAAATTGGATACCCACATGCTATGCTTGATTGAGGAGACAATCTTCCACTGGATTAGCTTTGTTAGCTCCTACGCCATTAGCGTCTCAATCTTTGGGTTCACCGACCTCTGCTCTTGTCGGACTAGTTTTGTTCCTTCTGCTGGCTCAATTATGTGCTGGACGATGTCAGGATTGTATCCCCTGAGGTTGTCATATGACCAGGCCACTATTCCTTCATACTTTCAGCCGTCATTGATGAACCCTTCTTTATCATGATGTGGGACATCCTTCCCGACTTTAAGTTTCTTTTCATCTACGACATGAAGATATGTGTAGTCGCTCTTGTCCACCATGAACTTACTCCTGTCATTTCTTGCATCGTCACAAACGAAAAGGATTTCGAGAATGACCAACCCTTTCAGAAGCTTGTTAGATTTAGGCTGAATGATTTGTCCCTCATATGCCTCAACAACCTTTGGCTGAAGTTGATCAGAAAATTCTCCCGACTGCGAGATGAGTGAGGCAATATGTTCATCACTTTCAAACACTTGCCAACTTTGATCTTTATCGGGAATCGCCGGTAGGACTATCACTCGTACAGAGTGCTTGTTGTGAACGAGATCAGAGGCAGGATCAAATTGAGATCCAATTGATGCCATGCGCTCAGCCTCTATATTTTGTTCTCGAGGCATCGTCTAAATGTTGAAGGCTTCAAAACTCTCAGTCAGGTCCCAAACTCAGTATCTGTAAGATCGCATGTGGACATTTTTTGTTGCGGAGATTCCTCATACTTGATTAACTACTAGTTCAAAATCTCCAAACACCATTAGTTGTTTGATGTCCATCCATTCCGCAAGGCTGATACCTTGCACCAGTCCTTCGTAATTAGCTTCATTGTTCGAGCAAGTCAACTGGAAGTGAAAAGACCTTAGTGTATTTTCATTTTGTGGAGACATCAAACATATCTCGACTCCTAGACCATTTTTGCATTTTGCTTCGTCGAAGTGCAACGTCCATAGCTCAGAGGCTTGACTGCCTTCAAATTCTTTGACAATCTTAGGAAGTGTTTGACCTTCATCGTAGATGACATAAGTGCCTAGCCCGGTAGCATGGTAGTTTCCAAAAGGATCTATATCTATGAACTCATTTAGAAGAGCTTCATCCTTTTCACTTCGGTCTCTAGTCACTTCCTCACCTTCTAGCAACTCAACACAATACATCTCTTCTTTAGTGATAGAAGTATGAGTGGCTTCAAAGTTGATCATGGCCTCATTGGCCACATGCTCTAAATGTAAGGATTCAGACAATAATTTTAGCTTAGCCCCTTGCTTGGTTTGGAAAATCAAGTGTGTCCAATCCAACACCAAGTACCCACCTAGATTTTAGCAGTAAATTCTCGAGATAAGCAAAGAACAAACATAGGAGGAACATCAATGATGACAGTGTCTTGCAACACAGTGATACTAGGGCAAGTGAATAGAGTCAAGGGGAGCACTTTGATGACACCTATGGTTTCAATCTTGTTCCCGTCAAGCTACATGACCCCTTTCTTCATGGGTTCATAGCTAAGTCCCAAGGCTTCAACTATTTGTTTGGGCATGACTGTGGTGCTAGCACCTAAATCAATCATTGAATTGTGCAACAACTTATTGCCCACAATAAGGGTTAGGAAGAATGGTTTTGGCTTAATTTTACCTTCAGTGGGGGGTTACTCTGAACTATTTGTGAGAACCTTGGGCTGAGGTGCTAGATCTATGGCCTTTTCTTTTGGGGATCGTTGCGTCGGCGTTGCGCTAGCATCTTCTTGGAGAGTTTTATGAAGCAAGGTTTCTTGCTTCGGGATAGCTAGGATGTCCCATAGGGACACATTAGTAGAGGATTTATTTAATTGTTCCACCACATCGACCGGTGGTAGGTTTAAGGATTTTTGATACTTGATTTTTGTTACCACAATTTCCTTCAGCGGTTGAAAATGTTGTGCAACTGCGGTGGTGTTTGGAGATGGATCAGAGGAGCTTTCAAGTTGCGGCATGACTAGTTCGCCTATAAACCTTCGCTTAGAGTGAGGGTTGTAATCAGACTATACTTGTGGTGCCTCCAATGTGGAAGCATCATTTGCGAACACCGCCTCTTATTCTTCCATCCATGAAAAGAGTGTGTGATCAGGAGCGATGTCCGACTCTTGTTCTAGGGACATCCCTTGCATTTGTGCGGTGAGGACTGCATTTTCCATTTGTGGAGAGGAATATATATAACCTTCGTGGTTTGAAGTTGTGCCTTGGCCGCGTTGCTCTGCCACCTTTTGTTGTAAGTTGTCGCGCGCGGTGATCCCACAATAATGGGTTACAATTTTTGGCCAAACTTGACATTAAAATCAGAATTTTTTACCAGATATTCACTTTCTTACACCTATTGCAGCTAAACCATTAAGAATTTGAAGATGATTCAAACTAGTTATTTGTTAGATATTTTGTGTAGATTCTAATTATATTTAAAAAAAAAAAAATTGTAAATCATTTTATGTAATTTTTAATAACTTAGTTTTTCTACTAATCAACATTTTTAAAAAGTGATGTTTACTTCAGACTGCATAAACTTTTTTTATAGACAGGATACAATTCTAATTTTTAAAATAATTTTTTTTTCACACCAATATCTAGTGCATGGATATTTTTTCATAATTTTTTGTTCCATAATTTTTTTTTAATTAATTTTCCAAGTTAGAGTAATTATAATTTGGATAGAGGTGTACTTCGGCCCGTATAACTTTTTTTGTATTCATTTGAATTAACTTATTCTTTTTTTGTTGGAATAAGGACATCAATACCTTGTGAACATGTATTTTTTAGAATTTTTTCTCTATTTTTCTAATTTTTTGTATGTGTGAAACAAAGAACTTGATGTTTATTGAAAAATCCTACATTCACAAAAAATAAAAAATAAATATAATAATCAAATTACACATATTTAAAATTATACTTTTTGGGAAGCTTATAATAAGGGCTACATGCTTACAAAACATAAATTTTAAATGAATTCATTTGATCACCTAGAAGGTAAATCAAAAGTGGTTTTTTATCAGTATTTTCATAGGTGTAGAGGAGACTCAATTATAGGTATGGTTTAAATCTAACAATGTTTTATCCAAGGGGGTTTGATCAATCCCTCTTTAATTAAAATCTTTTAAATGGAACCTTTAAAGTCTTATATCATTGTATTTTCTAAAAATATGTTATTTCAAGCAAAAATCAGGATGTCCCAAAAAGTGTAACCCATTATTGTGCAGCACCCCGCAGGTAGTTCCGAGGAATGTGTGATCGCTGCAAGGGAAGCACCAAGGGTTGGTATCTTCCACTAAAATGTTTTTCCCAACAGTCAGCTCCCTATTTGAACTTAGATTAGTGCTCTGCAGCGGAGTGGGTACTGGTACCATTTGATTTGTTGCTTGCGTCTGCGGATTTGTGCGAGCGCCTCCTTGGAACTGATTCTACTGGTATGAAGACCATCTGCCTTGGTAATTCTGGTAGGCAGGCTTTGGAGGCGTCTAATGGTTTTTCTTGAGGGTAGCTATCATTTTCCATAGTCCACAACAATTCCTTGAGATCACTCATTTCATCCTTAGAAGAGATGGAGGTAGAAGCAACATTTTGTTGCGCGCTCGGGTATGTGTGCATGGACTGAGGAGGAGTGGTTCTGCCAAGAGACTGGATCATCATGGAAATGTCGGGGTTGATAGACTTTAGGTAGAATATGAATTCCAACTCAAGAGGCGGGCAGATAATGACCTGGATCCTCTGCCAGTTTGTGTGGAATCGGGCATTGAAGTCCGTCATAGCCTCTTGGGGGGCTCGTCTTATGGTAGATAGTTGATAGTACAGTGAGGAGCGATCCCCATCGTTTGAAAATTTCTCATAGAACGGGTCTTCGAGTTCATCCCAGGTACGGATAGTGTTAGCTAGAAAAGTTCAGTACCAATCTAGTGCTCTGCCTCGAAAAGAAGCTACAAGGAGCCTTAGCGCTACATTTTGCCTGATGATTCCATGCACCAGACATACATCGGCCACATCTTGCAGATGTTCTGCGGGTGTTCTTGATCCATCTTTGGTAAACTTGGGTATAGCCTTCAAAGCTGATGTCGGGATAGCAGCCCATACAATAGGTGCTACTAGTGCTACGAGAGGGCTTTCGACATCCCATGCCACATAATTTATGTTAGTAGCAGGCAACATGGTTAGCGGAAAGGGAGAAGGAAGCGGAGTAGTTACCAATTGATTTGCGGGTTGTACTGTCCCTAATGGTGGTACTAATAAACTAGGATTATTCATTATTTGGGACCTAGTAATAGGCCGATGGCTCATACACCCTTCTGTAAATTGGATTCATTAATCTCGGTCCCACCGAGCATGCTAGGAAAAAGAAAAAACTACAATGATGCCAAAAATTGGCAAGGTAACAGCCCTTTGTGGGAAACTCAATTTATGGGGGACCTATTGCGCTAACCTGAGTGACCTCCAAATTTTTAAAGAAGTCGGCTTCCTTTGTAATTGGGGTTTGAAAAAGGAAAAGGAAACGGATGTAAAATAAAAGTCTAATCTAAGGCGATGCGCCAAGACTTAGACAATAGGCACAATAAATCATAGATTTAAGGGCCTGATTAGCAATTTTTGATGTCACAAAAAGGCAAAAACTGAAGATAAATGTATAAATAATTCATTCATTCATTGACATAAAATAACCTTGCACACAAATTTACTGATGAGAAGATTCATAAGACATGGTCTAGACCAGCAAACTTGCATTCAATTTATAGAAGTTCTGCAAATGAATCATTCAAACAATAGCGACATAGTCTAAAGTTAATTAAATACATAAAAGATCAGAAAGGCCGAATGATTGGCACAATCTGAGTCTTTTGTGATAATTAAAACAACAATACAAAGGCCTAGGGTCTTTTAATCTACGTTCTTTTTGCAAAATTCTAGAACCCTTCCTTCGAAATAAAGAGGAGTATATATAGCCAAATGCTCCCACCGCCCTGACAAGCAGTAACAGAAAAGATTTGAGAATCTTCAACAATGATGCAGAATCAAAGATTTTCCCTGGTTGTTTCAATACAAAATATCTTAGCCAAAGCATTTGGTCTCTCCAAGTTCAGGTGCATCTCCTGAAAATGATGGCAGTGGTCCCAGCGCGGTTGAGCTAAACAAGTGTCGCCACCCTGCCCAAGTAGTTATGTCACACGACAAGATATCGCGGTCCTTGGCTTGCTCCATCCATCATTTAAAAAGAAACACCTGTCGAAGATACGTGGCGACATCGTGCAGCTCATGCCCATCCTCTTTCTTCACCGTTGAAGGCTTACACCAAGGAGACACGTGTAACCTACCCTATCTTCGTTGCCAATTGTGGGGCCTGCAAAAATATGTGAAGATGGAGCCACGTGGCGTGTGGGCAGAGCCTGACTAAAAAAGTGAAGGGAAGCGGCCTTCAATTGTGCATAGAGCGGACATGTGGTAGCGCGGTAGCATTTATCAAAAGGGGCGCATGACCTTTCAATGCAAATGTGCAGGCCAACGTTTCAACAAAATAAAGCCCAAAGGGAGCTAGATGAATATTTATTCACAGGTTCCATGATAGTAGCACATATAAATGGGCATTGCTTCATTGACTTGTCCTCACCAATGTGTGGATCAAAAACATTTGAAGAGTTATCAATGCCCCCAAAGTCTTGAATAAAATGTAAGAAGAAATCATATCGGTAACCCTAGGGTCCCTTGCAAAGCCCTATAAAAGTGACTATCTCCTAAGGAAAAGAATGAACAACTTTGATTAAAATAATGAAAGAAGGTGGATGGGGAACCTCTTGAATCTGTAAACAAGCAATTTTAGCTTTGGAGGTTCTCATCATAGAAAGCATAAAAACAAATTCGTTCTCAAGAATAAATTAGTAAACCAAAAGATAAAGATTTTTTTTTAAATCACAATTTAATTGGAAAAAATCAGGTTAGTATTGAGGTTTTTAGAATTATAAAAAATGATAGATGTAAAAACTTGAAAAACTAGGGTTACGGTTATGGTTTACAATGACCTAAAAAAAGAGTTAGATTTGTGATTTATTTGTTTTGGGTGAGTTTTTGGTGAATATTGTTACAAATTATGAATTTTTTAGGTCAAATTGGCAATTTTTCTACTAAAAAAATCATCTGAGGTTGAAACTCATGATTTATCATGATTGTTTCCCATTTTACTTCTTTGCTAGATTGGACAACTAAATAAATTTCTCATTCTCCAATACTTTGAGAGAACAAGGCTAGGAAAGACTAAAACCTCAAGGAATATAGTGGATAGTTTCAACGTGTTAATTTAAATTTTGGTGGAAACAAATGTTCACTTGGAAAAGGAGAATCTAGTGATGTTTGAAATTGCCAAGCAAGATAATGTTGCCATTAACAACTTGTAAGAAATGCTCAATGTTGATTTCCATCTTGAGGTTGAGGTTGGGGGAGAGGGAAGGGAAAAGGAATCCAAGTGGATTGAATGCACTATTGATGTATCTCTTCTCTAGGATCTTCTTCAATCACGTCCTTAAGGGGAAGAATGTGGGAGTGACAGCCAAAGGAGTATCTAAATAAAAAATTTAATTAGTAGAGAGGCCAATAAATCAAAGAAATAATTTTCTTTCAGAATAACAATTATGCTGACATCTAGTGAGACCAATCTAACCATTTTGTAGAATAAAATGTCAATTATTGGTATCTCTCACTCTTGAGGTTGATTCAACTAGGATCTAGAGTCTAAGAAGAGAGAAATTGAGTATGTGGATATTCTTGTGACGAAGGGGTTGAGTGGAAATTTGACTGAGACAATGCACTTACAAATTGCTTGTTTATAATGAATCATACATTAAGGATGAAGTTTGAATGATTTCAATGAGTTCTTCATCAATATAGACTAAAATGGGGCCCATATCTTTGACCCTAAAGAATTGTGTCTCTAATTAATGTGATGGGGGAACACAACTTTATATATAGGGAGACACATTGTTAGACACAATGCTAGAATACACATTGTATTGCTTATTTCAATGATGTAATAACACCACAATTATGCGCGAAAAGTAACTTACCATTAAATTACAACCACCTTGTAACTTTCATGTAATGAATATAATGCATGCTCATTGAAGTGTGTGCCATCCAGTTCTCACAAAATCCATGCATTCATCCTTGTAATAGATAGATGAGGGAAGCCATTTTCTTTGTTACAAGAGCCCAAGTAAGGATAGTAGTTTATCTGCTATCAATCATTGATGAGCAAAGAATGTTGTATTCAAGGGAATTGGTGTGTGAACATGTTATTTTATTCCTTAAAGATCAACTAACTCTATAAACTATAAATAAATGTAATAGAGATGTAAGATCCCCCATCCGAGACGAATCAAAATTTTTACGAGTTCCTAAGTTTGACAATGCAAGCATTTTGTCAAACCATTTTCACACTATTGTTTTGTGCTTATTTTTCAATATTTCCAGGGAGTTTGATAGTTATTTATGCAAAGAATTCAAATAGATGATCTTTCCATGAATTTGTCATTAAATATTGCAATTTGTAACAGATGATTATATATTTCATACAAAGATTGAGCAACAGATATACTAAGATCAGAACATGACATTCATATTACTAACCAAGGATTGATTTTCCATACACATATTAATTTATTCCTGACCTGGGAATGTCCAATTTACAACTGCAGACCTTCAATAATATATTTTGGGCATTTCTTGTTGTCATTGGCACCTGATATAACACTTCAATATGTCAATAGGCATATTCAATTAAAATGGCTGCTGGAATGAGAATCGCATCACCATAATGGAAGAAACGACTCACATATCATACTCTGTAGCTTTGAAAGATCTTTAGATATTTGCTCAAACCCATATATATATATACCTTTCAGCACCTGTGTGAGGCTGCGACACCTTATAATTTCCCACGGCTCCTATCATTATACTCACGACCCCTCCCAAGCAAGTCGCTGCAAATTTCTGAGTTGGACGTGGAATATTGGACTCCCACATCACACCAAATTTTGACCACAAACAATCGCCCAGCTATTATGGTAGAAAATTCCCATGCCTTCCCTTGCATCCATGTCACTATGCCAGACTCCAAACATTATATGGACCCTTTTATTAATTGCTGCTATCTTTAGTGCCTATCGTGGCTCCACCTTGGTTACAAACAATAGGAATATAGGCACGATTTTAATGAAGAAGGGGGGCCACTTAATTTGTCTTATCTCCACATCTTCAATAAATGGAGGCTTTTGCATTCATAATCCGCACCAGCCCCCCAATATTTCAATAAGTTGTGATGGCGCTAACATAAGCTCAAAACTCTTCTTTGAATAGTGATTCCTTGACAATGATTATAATTTCTACGGCTATCTTGGTTTGATAATTATTCATCGATTAATATGACCTCCATCAATGGCACTTGGATAAAAGGAACTCTCACAGCTGAGACTATTAATAATCGATTACCTTGAAACTATAATCGATTTGTGCACTAGGAAGGTGCAATAATTTACCTCTTCCACAGTTTCCAACTTCAAACTTGGAACCCATGCAAAACTTCTATTCTGAAATCTTCTTTGATCTCTGAAATTTGTCTTCATAAAAGACTTCACAAATTTCATCGTCAATAATTGATCATATCCATTGAATCTTTGAGTGAATCCCAAGATGAGCCTACCTCTAAAACTTAAATGAGGGCTTTCACCCTCAAGCTCCTGCAATTCGTTTCTGTGCAAACTAAAACCCTGAATGGATTTCACCGTATCAACAAGGGAGGAATCTTTCACCATCGAACTTGATCTTTGTTGTACGATTTTCATCCTAGGTTGTGCTTGAACAATCTTGTTCAATCTCCACAATAGTGATATGCAAGAAATAACAAATATCCAATCCTCTCAAATGAAACCCCCCAGGCCCCTTCTATAATCCTCCTGAGAACTTTCCAGAATTCTTAATATTAAATTCATTTTTAAAATATTAACTCTTTTCCTCATAAAAGTGACCACTTTATATTAACTTATTTTTATTTGAGTCACTTAAATAATTAATTAATTAATTAAATATAAATGCCGCAAATATTATTCCAAGACAAAATAATATTTAATTAATTATATTAAATTCCTTGGAGGCGAGTCGGATGTAGTGTCCCTTATCCCAATTTGCTCTAGAATTTTCCTATTAGTTTTCAATTGTGACAAGTCGGGATTAGGACCTTCACCTTTTCATATAATTGGCTCTTCAATGGTGCAAATCTAGTTTGAATCCCTGCAAACACCACATAGACAAGTATGCAAGTACATATATATGTATACATATAGAGTTAGATAAAGGAACCGCATTCACAAATTATTAATCATGTAACAAAAATTAGAAAGTGGGAGTGGGAACGTGATGGGTCCGCCCAAAGCCATATGTCAAGCCTAGAAGGGTGTATACCACAACCCTTCCCTTGGTGACTTGTACATGCTTTCCCCATCATGTCCCATGCCTTGAAAACACTTGCCAACCTGTGGGATCAGGCAGAGAGCACGAGTGGGCTCTCATGGCTCTTACCACTAAACCTCAAGCCCTACCTTCATGAGGAATTGGGTGGAGGTCGTAGATGGGCTTCTGGCCTCTACCACTGGCACCTCAGGCCCTTCCACAGGCTGTGTTACAAATAGTCACATGCAGTTCTTGTTTAAATAATAAATTCCATTTAAGATCAATAAGCAATATGTATAGATTCCCCATTTACTTGTAGAATTCAAGGATTTAATACTATGCAGAATCCAAGATTATATATATATATATATATATATATATATATATATATATTTGTAAGATAGGAGATAGCAAAATTCTACAGAATCATATCTACGTAAGACAATAGTTAATGGAGCAGCAGATAATATCGATATATGTAATGTCCCCAATTTAGGATTACCCTAAATCTACCTTGATTTTTTTGAAGATATCCTTTAGTGTTCATTTTGCATTCTTTTTTCTCCTTTTCCTAATCAATCATAGGATAAAGACATTCATAAATTTATTCATTTTTCTATCAAATAATCACAATTACTTATAAGGCTCAATAATTGCTACAAGTATCTTTATTGTATAATTGTATTATTATATATATGTAATTACATTCAATAATGCCAATGGAGCATAACATATCAACAATGTTATAAGATAACTAGTAGCATGCATTATTTATTATTCCCCATGCAATCAATAAATAAATAGATATAACATTAAATAAATAGCATCATGTATGAATTACTATTAATTAGACTATTATTTAACTCCATGATGTATTTATCAACATCATTATTTAATTGTACAAACATTTATCTCACTTATTATTTAAATTCATAAAATACTTATCTCCTTATATTCATAAAATACTTATCTACTTTCCATCTACCTGTCTTTATAAATTTCAGATGATCTGCAGTCTATATTTTATCTCTTGTTGCTCATTTTATTCTCTATTTCCTTCTTCCCTCTATAAATATCTCATTCTTTCCCTTTTAATATCTTCACATTCAAATGAGAAGGTGTATCTTTTTGAAAAGAGACATTCATTAGAAAAGACACAACCTTTTGAAATGATTGTTGCCTTTTGAAAACTAATTCCAAACCTTTCCAATTTCTATTTTATTGTTCTCTACACACTATCGATAGATCTCCTTTTTACATCTTCATTCCTTTTATCTTCTATCCTTTTCTTAAAATCCAATGTGTATATCCTATTCCTTTCCCTTATCTTCCACTCCTTATTTTATATCCTTATACCTCCATGAAGAGAGGAATCTCTTTGAATAGAGATAACCCCACAAATGGACATGACTTTTAGTTAAACATTCCTTAATAATATCTCAAATTATATTCATTTTATTATTTTGTTTTGATGTGTATTATATTTTACTATTTTATTTTTAATTTATTTGTAATATTATTTATATTTATTTATAGTATTATTTATATTTATTATTTAAATGTATATTTTAATATTTATAATATTATCTCTTAATAATTATTTGATAATTATGATAGAATTTATATTAATCTATTTTATTGTGTATCGTCAATATATATTTATAAGTACAATATTATCTTATGATTGTAATTATAAATGTATTAAAACGATAATATTTTCTTTTATAATTTTACTATGTATTGTGTTATTCATTTTCACTTATTTGTATCTCAGAGTGTTCTAATTTTGGGGACATGACAATATATAACATAACCATCATTGCAGACCATATTGATATGCAACATAAGCAACATATATTAGAACATATAAGAATTAGATCCATATATATATATATATATATTAAATGATAGAGATACACTTGTGGTGTGGGACGATCTGGTTTACCAATTGGCATTGCTAGTATAAGTGTTTCCTTTTCTGATAATTATCAATTTCTTCTCCTTTTTTCTCGATGATGCCTTTTCCATTTAGAGTGGTTCGCTCTTATACCCTTTTTTCTTAGATATATATGTCTCTTCAAATCAAGAATTTATTAAAGGACGTGTTCTTGCCTTGGATAATCGCCATTTAGTTTAGATAATTAATTGCATTAATATTAGCTAAACTAAATCGATGTGTTTACCTAATTCAGTGGGCATATGATCTATATTTTTTGTGATTTGAATGTATGCGACTTGCTTTATTACCTTGGCAGGGACGTGATGGTTTATTGAATTAAAATATTTGCTTTCCTCGGTCCTCTTGGTGGTGATTATTTCATCTTTTCTACGTGGTTTGGGGTCAGGGACATGACATCAGAAATTGGGGACATTACAAAATATGCACAAGGAAGAAAGATAAGTAACACAAGAAGACACAAGGTATGGATGGTACATGTACCAAATTTTTCCTATAGTGTGATAGATCAAGATGATCTAAATAAGGCACAATCCTCATCTATCTATATATGTGAAGTTACCTAGCATTGTGTTGGTGTTCAAATTCGCACCTCTGGAATGCGGATTTGAAATAGACAGTTATGCACAGTAAAACTACTCTTCAAATTAGGAGGGGTAGCTCCCTCTTGCTGATGGTGTGAAAGAAAGTAAATTAAATCTAATTTGCCTATCTTTTTGGTTCAGCTAGAGCACAAGGTTTATAAAACTCAAACGTCGTAGCTAAGATTTTCTGATTTGGAATTTCAACTATGACTAACTTACGCTAAAGACGTTTCTATTTTCTCAAGTAAACGCAGAGCAAGAGAAATAGAAATGGACGAAGTATTATTCTCTGACAAAGTACTTAAACAAACTTTCCTTCCAACACACATCTACTTACTTTCAATACAAGTTGAAATTAAATATCATATAAGCATAACACAAATAATAGAAATCTGAGACATTATATCAGGGAAAAATAGGCCCAAGACTTTATTTCTCAAACTTCAAGAACAAAGATTACACTAAACACATGCACGGAACAAGAACTTGCAGCTAAAGAGGCTTGCAAACTTGTTCTTACACAAAAAGGACAACTACAATAACAACTTGCTGGCTAAAAGAGACTCAACAATTTGCTATCATAAACACAATTGAACAACACTAAATAACAATAAAAGGCACTATAGGCTCAACCTTTGTTATCACAAGCATGGTTGAAAATAAATGAGCAATACTGCTCTTATTTATACGCAAGCAGAGGAGTAGGGAACCCTAAAATCTCCTTGCTTTTACAACTAGGGCTTGCTCAGCAAGCAAGCTTTATTTCTAAAACTAAAAGAAGATAACATCTAACACATAAGAAAGTAGGAAAAGTAGGAAATTCCAACTATTACATTTTATCTTATTTCTCTTCTTCAAAGAATAGATAAGAATTGTTCTAAGAATAGAAAGAAAGCGGAAAGAATGCTTCTAGAAGAAAGACGCTTTAAATCTTAATGACATTCACCAAAAAGTAGGAAACTGTGTGTCGGTCAGGTGCATCTATACTATCAATAGAAAAGTTGCGCTTTTCTAAGATATCTTCCCCATCTGCAATTGATCTCAGGAAATCTTCAACCTCATTGGCCACTTTTTCAAACTTTGATGTCATCATGGAAATGTGACCCATTCTACCACCAAGTGAATTGTTGCCATCATAGTTACGAACAACATTCTGAAATTCAGTTTGCACTTCATCAAGTCCGACATAGGAACCATCTTCAAGACTGTAACGAGAAGGAATCTCTGCAAAAAACTCACTAATGAAGAGAAGAGCTTTGATCACCCTTTGTCTGTAGGCGATAAAATCCTCAGATATCCTCTCGTAGGTTCTAATCTTGAAGACGTGATGCTCTCTCCAAGCAAGGATCTGCCTCTTGTGTTCTTTTGAAACCATCAAACCATAGGTTGTATCTAAATCTGCGATGATGATTTCATGCCTTGGTTTCACTTCAGCCACTGATTGTTCAAATCCTTGAATACCTTGGCATAGCTCATGAGCATTTTCCGTTAGTTGAAACACTTGAGCCAAAATTTCCTTTCCTCTGATGATGAAACTCTCAATCCATTCCTGAGTTTTCTCCCCACATATTACCAGCTGTCTCAACTGATGATGATCAGCTGGTGTCTCTAAAACCTGGGGCATTAACTGAGTTGCTTATGAAGTGCCATGGACAAGGTTAGAAATATAAAGCCTGAGTTGTTATATTTCAGCCTTGAGGGTTGCTTTGTCTTCTCCATCCTTGAGCACTCTTTCTTGAAGGCTTTCAGATACAACTCAAAACAAACTAACATCCGCATGTCTGGTGTTTCTTTCGAGATAAGCCTTCACCATCATGAAGTCATCCATATCAACTTCATCTATGTTCTTATCTTTAGGAGGTGTAGCAGTCTCCATGATCATTTCACCATTAGGATTTCTCTCAAAGTGGATTTGTCTCTTTGCTTTCTTCTTAGGCAGTTCCTGATAGATGTTGTCAAGGTCATCAAAATTCACCTGATATGAAGGGCTTCTTCTTACCCTTCCCAAGGAGCTCTCAACCCAAGACACTGTAGTATCTTTAATAACTTCCTTGGGAGGTACAATTGCAACTTCTTCATCTTCTTCAATATCTAGGTCAATGTGGATTGGTGGACCCTGTCAATGGTATAGAATCATGTGTTAAGGGCACTTCTTATGTTTCCTTCTGAGGTATGAGCTCTTCTGGAGGAGCTTCTGCTTCAACTGTTGGTTGCTCCTGTATGACTATACTTGAGAAGTCTAACATTCTTCTTACATTTTTAGTTGATCTGCTACCCTTCACACTTTCTTGAGACTAACTTACATCTTTCCCTTTTGATAGTGCTCTAGAAGAGGAGGGAAGTGATGACTGTATCCTTGGTGGCTATACTGCAGGTATGGATTTCTTCTTTTTGAGGACTAGGAAAACCTTGTTGTGTTCGAGGACTTGACTTGTCCTTTCTTCAACTAAGAGGGACTCTTTGTTAGCCAAATTGACCTGAGGAAGGGGTTGATCTTCAATTCGCTTCCGAGCGTACATGGGGAGAAGCAAATCCTCATCATCATCTGATAACCCTTCAATATCCTCTGCTAAGCAGTCCTTCATCTGGTGAAGAGTGAGCCTATTGTAACTGTTCCTCCACACCTCGAACTCATCTATGCAGTTAGCCCAAAAATCTTCAAGAGTGGGTAAATGAGCATAGTTCTTCTCAAGTCGGGCAGCATAGATGCCATGAGGGTCATATGATCGTCTCTCACTATAAGGCTTGAGCCTGAATTTATCTAACTCATCTCTCATGGTCTTAACATCTGTTGTTGATCTACATGTATAGATTCCCAACCCTAATGGAAATCTGAGGGCGGGTCTCTTTCTGTTCCTCAAGACTGTGTGGACATCATGTGCTTGTCTTAGGAATTCCATGAAGACAACTTCATCTGACAGATACTTTGGCAACATGAGTGGAGTGCCTGAATAGCCATAGACCCAGAGGTAGGTGAAAGTAGGAAAGTGTATAAACCAATCTTCCCACTCTACCATTGTTGCCCTGGCAGTTAATGAGATATGGACGTGCAATTCATTGTCCAGGTCTCACACTGTGTGCATTAGGAAAGCCTCATTCACCCTCTTGTAATGATGTAGTGACTTTGTGAACTCTAGCTGAGGATAGTAATTGTAGATATGTTGTGCACTCAGAGACCCTTCGGTGTTTAACCCTCTAAATTGACCTTGATAGGCCACTAGGTAGACTAGGTAGGAAACCATATGGAACTCATGAATCTGAAAGTATTTTGTTATCTACTAATGGAGGTTGTCACTGATCAAGGTCACCCAATCATAGAACTTAGTCTTCTTCATGATGTGAGGTATAACATAGAACATCCAAGGCTGAAAATTTGTAGCATCTTCTTGTCCAGTGACCCTATTGAGCAAGGTGACTATGATAGCAATTTCATCTTTGAACTCCTCTCGCCCGATATTCTTTGGAAAAGTCTTATGCTTTTCCTTCATCCACTACTAAGCAATATTTTTATTGTACTTGTCCTTGTGCATCTCCCATATCCTTTCACATTTTCCCTTTGAGATAGTGACACTTTCAGGCCAAGGGGGAATTGAGAAGCATTTCTCGATCATGTCAGGATTCAAACTGCAAATCAATCTGCCATCTGCTGACTGGATCTCCCATGTCGCCGTATTGTGATGCTTGATGCAAGCGATTACAAACTCAAGACTCTGAACTAAAATAGGAATGGATGTTGTTGTGAGGAGTCCAAAGTGTCCTAGGTTTCTGATTGTAGTGTTGCCTGTGCTCTGTAAAGCATGTAGATCAAACACCAGCCTAATGTGATGCATTTCTGTCTCAGCTATTTTGATGAAGTCATGGTAGAGAGCTTATTTGGTCTTGAAATCATTAGGAGTGTATTCCATTTTGAAAACCTTGAAGAATGACTATAAACTCGCCTAGGTTTAGACAAGTTTTGAGCAACTTTCTATTTTTAGAATGCTAGTTTTTCTTCTTCAAACAGAAAAAATTTTGGAAAATTTTTATGAGATATGGGTTTTGCTCATAATTTTGTTGCAAGACAACCCATATTGCCCATTTTTCAATATTTTGAGTGTAGACCGAAAAAGCAACAAACCCTAATTTCTTCAATTTTTCATGAAAAAAAGTTGGCACCTGGGTTTTGTTCAAAAGACAATTTGGAATGAACCCAGTTCATTAGATTTGAAAAACACTGAGGGCTTATTGAAAAAGTAGCCAACCCTAGTATGTGAAAAAAAATTGTGATATGGGTTTTCTTCAGCAGATTGTTTCAAGATGACCCAGATGATCAAAATTTGCAAACTCTGATGATTTCTCTGACATGCAAGGAAAAAGCAGTTGTTGCAACTTGAGGAAATTCTTCAAAATTTCTTCAGAAGAATGAGATGAAAAGACCTAGATGGCTGAAAATTGAAAATTTTGACCTTCTTCAAAAATTCAATGTTTTGGATGGAAAAAGCATAAAAAAGCAAGGTCTTATGTTGTTGGTCTGAAAATTAATGGAAAACTTTTTGAAAATAAACAACCTTGAACTCTTGAATCTTGAAATAAAAACTTCAAAGTTGTTGCTCCTCTTCAACTTGGACGCCACCTACAAAGAATAATGAATTTTGAATGATAAAAGCCTCTTAAATAAGCTCTAGGCTTGAGATAACTCTACTTTTTTTTTGCTTTTATCTTCAAAACCCTAAAATTAGCCTGTTCGTCGAACTTGGACATCCATCTTTTATCTTGCAATTTTGAAAATTTGAAAATTTTGGCTACGGAAAGACAACTTGGGTGCCCTTCTTGGCTGGAGGTGCCAACTTCTCCCAGACTTAACCATTTTTCTGTGTTTTTCAAGTTTTCTTAACTTTGAAACCCTACTTTGATTTTGATCTCTAGCTTCTAGGTTGATCCGATGGACGAGCTGAATGTTTCATTGCGAAGCTAAAGTGATTCTGAGAAGATCAACCTGGAGGCACCTTCAGCTAAAACCTTCATTTGATCCTCCAAAATCATGAGTGCCTAACTCCTTCTAGTGCACCGAAGCTTCATAGTGTTAGCCATTTTTGTGTGATTTTCAAGTTCTTCATTTCCCTTTGATTCTCTGATGAAATCTTGATTTTGGGAGCTACACTAATTAGATTGACTGACCATCTAATTCGTTGGATAGCTTGACTGAATCCAAAGGGATGATCTTGGAGACTGTATCAGCAAATTCTATCATTTCAAGCTTCAAAATCTTAGGCGCCCTTCTTCACCAGGGTCACCCATGTTCATCAGACTTAGCCATTTTCACGTTTCTTCATCAACTCTTCTCCTTCAAATGATCTTGTCATTTCTGATGATCTAGAGCTCGGATGGATTGACGGTTGGACTTGTTACGAAGCTAAGAAGATTCTGAGAGGGGTGTCCTGAGAGTGATATCACCTGAAAACTGCATCTCAGGGGTCAAAAGCTTGGGTGCCCCTGGCTAGCTAGGAGCCTGGGGCGCCCAACTTCACCAGTGTTAGAATATTTTTCAATATTTTCTTCTTTGCTTTTGACTTTTGATTTTTATCTCTCGACAAACCCTTTGTTCATCCTTCTACATCTGATGACTACCAACTCCAATTGACGTGTTGATGGTCCCGTTGGAAACCCTGCTCAAATATGAAGAAGGAACGCTGGAGGTTTCATTGGAAAATTCATCTGTTTAAGCCCTGAAAATCAAGGGTGCCTATCTCCTTCTGGGGCGCCCTACTCCTCCAAACTTAACCATTTTTTGCTTGATTTCATCTTCAAACATGAATCTTCATCTTATACCTTCAACTTTGATCTGGATCTGCTGGAGATTGACCAGTCTGATGTTCTAATGGAGATATCTGCTGCGAAGCTAATTGAATTTCGAAGAGATTGATCTCATTTGCAAACCCTAACTACTGAGTTAGGCCTCTTAAAAGACTGGGCGCCCCTAGGCACCTAGGGCGCTGAAAATTCCCAGACTTAGAATATTTTCAGTGATTTTCCATGATTTGCATTTTGTCTTCTAGTTGCAACCTCTTTGTTTGATCTTGAATTTCGGGTGACTAAATGATCTGATGATGACACTGTCAAACTCGCTATGGAGCTGAGAGGATTCTGAACCACTTTTCCTAGAAGCACAAACCCTAATTCCATCATCTGATGCCCTAAAAATATGGGCGCCTATCTCCTTCTGGGGTGCCCATGGCTAGCAAACTTAGTCATTTTCTGCATATTTCAACTTGCTTCTTCGTTCTTTGTGCATATTCACCATCTCATCTTGTGTTCAGTGCTTGTGTGTCAAATCTGACGCCTGACAGCCGATTGGCCTCCATTGATGACTTTTGAAGCTCTCAAAATGCTTTCTGAAATGAAAAAGTAGAATAGACCCACTAGGGAAAAACTGATCATTTCTTGATTTTGACTGCACTAGCCTGATGAGGAAGTATTTTGAGCCAATCCTAATTAGTTTGAACCTTGGCGGACAAACTTTCTATTTTTAGAAAAAAATTCCAGTATCTGTTTCGAAAGAAACCTAGAAAAGGTTACTATTTTTAGAAATTTTCTAACAATAGAAGTTTTCCTAAAAAGTAGGGATGAAAAACTAAGATCTAGGTTTTGTAGATTAGGTCACTCTGAGCAAACCCATATCGTCATATTTTGAAAATTTTGAATTTTAACCCCTCATGCAAGACATGCAAACCCAAATTTTGACCTTTTTGACAAATTTGACAAGACTTTTACTCATTTCTTCAAAATGCCTAAGTGTAGCAAAAAAATTAATTTGGGGTACAATATTGGCTCTTTCTAGGGACCATGGCGGATACTTATGGCATAGGATAACCAAATAATCTCTGAAGTTTTGAGCATAGACCAGTGCCTTATCCATTGGGTATCGGAGTCAACAACATTTCCTAATCACCTATTTGCAAGACTTTCTTTAAGTCACCTATGATAGGACTTCCTAGAATCACCTAATAGTTGGACTTCCCTAAAAAAAAAAATCACCTAAAACACGACAGGACTGTTACGAAAAGGGGAAACACAACATAACGATCACATCACGGAAAGGGGAAACACATCACGAAAACACAAAGAAAAATTATTTACAAAGATTGATCATAAAAAATACTTACTCCACCCCCGAAGGAATGAAGTGCTTCAGGTATTGCCCACTGTGTGGTAGAGGGAGGAGACTTCCATCCAAGCGTGAGAGAATATAAGTGTTCTCCCCGGCAAGCTCATGAATCTTGAACAACCCTAGCCACAAGGAATAAAATTTGTCGTGCATTCCCTTGGGCTCATGTCTTTTATCCCATAGGAGGACTTGATCTCCAACCTCAAAATATCACTAGCGAGATTTCTTGTCAAAAAAATTCTTCACTCGCTCCTGGTGCTAAGTGATTATGTCTACCACCTCCACCCTTTCTTCTTGAAGCTTTGTTAGGTATAGGATGTGCTTCTGAATGGGATCTGTGAACTCTCCATCTTCTATCGCGGTTGCCAACTGCAAAGCAGACAAATCTAGTGTGATAGGTATCATAGCCTTCGTACCATACATGAGGATGAAGGGTGAAGTACCAATGGCTCTCTTTGGAGTAATCCTGTTGGCCCAAAGAGCATCATAGAGCTTTTTATGAAAAGTTCATTGACTGGAATCAACTAACTTGCGAATGATTGTGACAATGTTCATATTTGATGATTTGGCCTATCCATTACCCTGAGGGTAATAATCTAATGAATGAGATAGAGTGATGTCGTGATCAAAACATAACTCTAGTAGCTCCTCAGATGAGAAACATGTTGCATTATCTGTCACAATTTTGCAAGGAACTCTGAAGCATGTAACAATATTTTCCTTCAAGAATTCACACACGACCTCATACGTAGCCCGCTTGGTGGGAATAGCCTCAACCCATTTAGTGAAGTAATTAGTGGTTGTGAGGACATAAATATGCCCCTTGCTGGAATGTGGGTTGATAGGACCAATAAAATCTAAACCCCATTGCTGAAATGGAGCGTCTATAACAACTAGCATGAGAGGGGCGACTGCCAACTTCGTTTTGCCAACAAACTACTGACACAACTGACATTTGTGCACCCATTGATATGCATCACGGAACATGGTCAGCCAAAAGAACTATGCTCACAAAATCTTGAAAGTTGTCACCTTTGAAGAAAAGTGGCCATCGCATGCTTGATTATGAAAGGCTTCTAACAAGTGTCGTTGTTGATCCTTGGTAACACACAACAAAAAGGTTTTTTCAAGCCCTCACTTGTACAAAACGTTGTTGATAATCACATAATTTTGCGCTTTTAGCTTTAGCGTTCTCTTATGTTGCTTGTTGAAGTGACTTGGACAATCACCATAAGTTAGGTAATACCATATCTCAATAAACCATTCTCCTAAAGATTCGATCAATAGGACCATTGGAAGATCCTCCTTTTCTTCATGTTCAATTTTTGGTATACCTTTGGCTTGAAGCTTCTTATCACCATCCTCTGCTATCAACTAACAAAGACCTCTCCCGCAAACGAGTTTGGTCGGCTTGATCTCCAAGTCATACTCTTGCACTTTCGTGACCCAGTTTCCTCTCTTTGTGCCCATCTCCTACTGAGTTAGTACGCTTTTAACTGTTGGATCGGTGACATATACAATGGTGTGTGTATTCAAGATATAAAATCTAAAATTCTTTATAGATTGAACCACTACATATGCATTCTTTTCAATCTGAGAGTATCGTGATTCGCTATCTTTGAAACTGTTGCTCATAAAAGCTATTGGCGATTCAGTTTCTTCATTCAACTTCTATGTTAGAATGGTAGATGGAGTATGCTCTGATGCATAGCAATAAAGGATAAACTCCTTTTCAAAATCTGGATGGACTACTATTGGAGCTCGGTTGATAGCTTCTTTTATTGTTGCAAATGCCTTCTTTCCTTCTTCCGTCCACTTGAAAACAGTCTTCTTCTTCATCATAGCAGATTTATCTTTAGTCAATTCAAAAAATTCTAGTACAAACCTTCGTATGAAATTCACCTTACTAAAGAAAGAGTGTACCCCTGTTCTACTTGTTGGAAGAGACAAGCTTCTGATAGCTTCAACCCAACTCGGGTCAATTCGAGTTCCCTCCTTGGAGATGATGTGGCCAAGCAACTTTCCCTTCCTCACCGCAAAGATGGAATTTTTGGGATTCAGTGATATTTTATGATATCTACATCTCTCGAAGACTTTCCCTAAATGTGGAAAGCAATCTCCTCGCGTCTTCGAGAAAACAGTGAGGTCATCTAGATAAACAACAATTACTTTGTTCCTCAAGTCTCCAAATGCCAAATCCATGGCTCTCTGAAATGTAGCACCAACATTGATGAGGTCGAAGGGCATTCTTTCATATGCAAATTTACCCTATGGGGTTGTGAATGTTGTTTTGTACTGATCTTCTTCATCTACTACAATCTGATTGTAACTAGAAAAACCATCCAATAGGGACAACATCTTTGAATCGGTAACCGTCTACAAGGTATGCTCCATGATCGGCATAGGGTAATTATCCTTGAGAGAGGATTGATTCAAGTTCCTAAAATCTACACAAATTATGATTTCTCCATTCTTCTTTCGTACAGGAACTATATTAGACACCCAGGTGGAGTGATGAATTGGAAATATGATCTTCGCATTCACCATCTTCTGAATCTCCACGTAGATGGTATCTTGAATTCACGGATTGTAGTGTCTTTGTTTTTTCCTGAAGGGCTTCACTTCAGGTTTAAGAGGAATTGTATGAGACAATTCTCTTGGTGTAAAAACTTTCAAATCTTCATATGACCAAGCGAAGACATCTCAGTATTGCTTGAACAAAGAGATGAACCTCTCACTTTCCTCTGTTGTGCAACATGTACCTAAATTAACAAGCCGAGGCTTGTCAACTGTACCAATATTCACTTGTTGATATTCAACAGAGGTTCTTACGCTTGTGTTTCTCTGATCTTGAATGTATCCATCGTGCCTGTCAAAAATATTCTCCAAGGAAACCAAGCCCTTGGGAATTTTATTTCCTTTCAACTGGATAATGCTTGTATCTAGTTCTTCTAGACTTTCTTTATCTTCAGTAACCTTCGGCACATCAAAGGCTTCTATTATCGATTCTTTGTGATTAAATGGACTGCCCTCAAAGAACAATTCTTTGAAATTATCTCCCATAACAAGAAACTCCTTGATGTGGTCATTGTCATCAAAGACTTTCCAATTATCACAGTTGTCAGGTATAGCTGGCCTGTATATAAGCTCAATAGCAAATGCATTCTGACGGAAGTCAAAATGTGGCATGAAAATTGAAGTTGATACTGCGAGGGCATCAGCTCTGCTATTATATAGATGTGGAATGTACTTGATATCAAATGCTTTGAACCAATCTATTGCATTCCATACTCTATTTCTGTAATGTCGAAGATGATCTACTTTCACTCTGAATTGCTCTCTGACTTGCTTCACAATGAGCTTCACATCACCTTCAAATCTAAGATGTTTAATACCCATGTCCTTATCATTTCTGAGACCTAGTAGAAGCGCCTCATATTCCGTCGTATTGTTTGTACATTTAAATTGCAAGTGGTATGCAAATGGATACAACCGTCCTTCAGGAGAAACTATCACCACTTCCGCTCCCGAACTAGCAATAGAACGACTGCCATCAAATTGCAT
This sequence comes from Sequoia sempervirens, assembly GCA_007258455.2. NCBI lineage: Eukaryota > Viridiplantae > Streptophyta > Pinopsida > Cupressales > Cupressaceae > Sequoia > Sequoia sempervirens. The sequence continues at coordinate 105,197 of VDFB02379411.1, forward strand.
AGTTCACAACTTAGGATCATTTGCTAATTCATCTACGGTACACACGATCTCTTGACTTTCTTCAAGTATCTTTGATAGCATGGCATAAGTACCAAGACCCGTTTCTTGATACAGAACTTGAGCTTGAGGATCTTGAGACTTTACAACCCCAAATCAAGACTTGGGCTCTGGTTCTAGCTTGAAAGTACCATTCTTCAGTGGAATATTTGCAGAAGACCAATCCATTTGAATCTCTCCACCAAGGTCCTTGCAGAAGCTTCTGCTCAATAGCATCCCATAGCTGGTTGGAATGTCAGCTACCAAGATGGTCATCATAATTTTCTTCTCAAGACAGGCTGCCAACCTCACTTGAGCATCCTTTGACTGTCTGACTAATGACACCGACTTGGACTCCAGTGAGTAACATTTGTCTTTTGTCTTAGTGCACGAAATTCCTAGAGTGTTCATCACTTGTAGAGGCATGACGTTGTCCGAGGCTCCAGAATCGATGATACAATTGCTCAATTTCTAACCCCCTATATACAGAGAAATATAGAAGGGCTTTGGATTTTCTTCTACCAAGGCGGATGATTCGAGCAACATGGGTTGCTTGGCAGGTGCCTTCTTCACAAACTTAAGAAGTCAGTCTACTTGCTCTGGATGATCTTAGAGATACTCTAACTGAGAAATCTGCACTTTGTTCTTCATCAAGGCATATACAATATCAAAATTTGCTGAAGATGAGTCTTGAGCAACTACTTTTAGGTTCTCTTGAGAAGGCTTGATATTAGAAGTAGAAGCTACTTATTTTCCTTTTTATTTTTCTTTTTGTACCTTCAGTCTCTCTTCTTCTTCTTCTCTTTGTTCCTTCAGATGTTGAGCTCTGATAAACACAGGAGTCATGTGATTATCAGGATTTATTGCAAGAGAGTACTAACGAAAATCTTCTTGTTCTTCAAAATTGGGTTCACTTTCAAAGTAGCCCATCGTGGAGTCGCCATCGAAGTTGTTCGATTGAGGTAAGACATAATTCGAACTTGGAGTTGGTACAAAACTTGGTGCAAGTGTAGTTTTAGTATATCCCATTATCTCGTTCATTCTGACATTTTCGGGGCAAGTGGTGCCGATATGTTCAGTGGAATCATGAAAAGAGAAAAACACAACATTTTGTGTATTGTCAACCAGTTATCTTGGTGGAGCTGGCCCTCATGGCCTGTAGTTGTTGTAAGGATGAAAGTTATTTCTCCTTGGCTGGTACGACTACTGGGGTTGATATGGTTGCGGTGCTTGATACGGTTGCGGTGCAGGAAGAGCAGGTGGTGGTCCCACCTAAGCAAGAGGTCTAGGTTGAAGAGGCAATTGCCTTTTGAGAATAGTTACTTCATTGGAAACTCTTTGAAGTAGTGGATCAACAAAACTTTGAACCAAAGGCTTGATGGCATCTCCCTTGATCTTTCCAGAAGTGATCATGTTGTCTTCAATTTCTATAGCGCCTTATTGTGCAGTCTCCAGTTTTTTCTCATTAGCCGATTTGAGGAAAAAGGCTATCTTAGATGGAAGAGCGTTGACAAAACTGCTCAACAGGATCTCAGGTGAGGGATTGAGTGTATATGAAAGATGAGTGACCAAGCGATTGAACCTTGCCACAAACTCTCTCATTGGTTTGTTGTCCTCCTTCTTTGAACTTGAGAGCTAGGTGAACAACTGATGGTTATCTTCAGCTGGCTTGAACCTTGCAAGAAACTTCTCAGTCATAGTATCCCAATTGGTTATGCATCCCAGCTCTAGGTGATTGAACCATTCGGCAGTAGCTCCCACAAGTGTCTCAACAAAGAGACGTACAACAATTTCTTCATGAGCTACATGCAAAACAACGCAAGTAGTTGAAAAGGTTGAAATATGATCATCAGGATGTTGACTTCCATCACCTTGGAACTGTGGAAAGTGCTTTCTAGACCCCTTAGGTAATTCATGATTCGCTGCCAAGGCCAAAGGCCCAATTTGATCACCCCAAGGTAGCGGGGGTCCTCTTCTCCGATTGTGATTGTGGTTGTCATTGTTATTATCTCCCATCGCTTCTGGTTGACCAACAAGTTCTTCTTGTTTGTTCTTAGGTACGGTGTTGAACTCAGGAACTGTGTTGGATGACTCTCCAACTTCTGTATGTTGTGTCTGTGGAAGGAAAGGATTTGTTGAATCGGCTTCTCCTTGGAAGAGAGGATTTGTTCTTGTTCTCCTCCTTGTATAAACTATCTAAGCTAGGATTGTCTAGACCCACGCAGGTGGTGGCAAGACGGGCCTTTCGGCTGCAATATCGGCTTTCTCTTCCTCTTTGTCTAGAATAGAAGCAACTTTTCTCCACTTAGCAGGGATCTCTTTCTCAAAGATGAAACTCCTTAGGTTGTTGATGATGTCTGATTGTTCTCCTTCAATTATCTGGAAATTCAGCTAGATAACTGGAAGTGTAAGATCAGGCTATTGAACTGGAGCAGTAGGACGCCAAAGATTCATACCTGTGACATAAAGCCTAAGCTTTCTTTGTTGTTTTATACCTTGTGCGCCACGATGGGCACCAAAAAACTATTGGAGTTTAAATTTGCACCTCTCGAATGCAGATTTGAAACAGACGACTATGCACAGTAAAAATGCTCTTCAAATTAGGAGGGGAAGCTCCCTCTTGCTGATGGTGTGAAAGAAATTAAAATAAATCTAATTTTCCTATCTTTTTGGTTCAGCTAGAGCACAAGGTTTATAAAACTCAAACACCGTAGCTGATATTTTCTAATTTGGAATTTCAACTACAACTAACTTACGCTAAAGATGTTTCTATTTTCTCAAGTAAATGCAGAGCAAGAGAAATAGAAATGGACGAAGTATTATTCTCTAACAAAGTACTTAAATAAACTCTCCTTCCAACACACATCTACTTACTTTCAATGCAAATTGAAATTAAAGAACATATAAGCATAACACAAATAACAAAAATCTAAGACATTATATCAGGGAAAAATAGGCTCAAGACTTTATTTCTCATACTTCAGGAACAAAGATTACACTAAACACATGTATGAAACAAGAACTTGCAGCTAAAGAGGCTTGCAAACTTGTTCTTACACAAAAAGGATAGCAACTACAATAACAACTTGTTGGCTAAAAGAGACTCAACAATTCGCTATCATAAACACAATTGAACAACACAAAATAACAATAGAAGGCACTATAGGCTCAACATTTGTTATCACAAGCATGGTTGAAAATAAATGAGCAAGGCTGCTCTAATTTATATGCAAGTAGAGGAGTAGGGAACCCTAAAATATCCTTGCTTTTACAACTAGGGCTTGCTCAACAAGCAAGCTTTATTTCTAAAACTAAAAGAAGATAACATCTAACACCTAAGAAAGCAGGAAAAGCAAGAAATGCCAACTATTACATTTTATCTTCTTTCTCTTCTTCAACAAATAGATAAGAATTGTTCCAAGAATAGAAAAAAAGCGGAAAGAAAGCTTCTAGAAGAAAGCCGTTTTAACTCTCAATGAAATCTGCCAAAAAGTAGGAAACTGTGTGTCAATCAAGTGCATCTATACCATCAATAGAAAAGTTGCACTTTTCTAAGATATCCTCCCCATCTACAATTGATCTTAGGAAATCTTCAACCTCATTGGATGCTTTTTCAAACTTTGTTGTCATCATGGAAATGTGACCCATTCTACCACCAACTGAATTGCTGCCATCATAGCTGTGAACAACATTCTAAAACTGAGTTTGTACTTCATCAAGTCTGACATAGGAACCATCTTCAAGATTGTATTGAGAAGGAATCTCTGCAAAAAACTCACTGATGAAGAGAAGAGCTTCGATCACCCTTTGTCTGTAGGTGATAAACTCCTCAGATATCCTCTCATAGGTTCTAATCTTGAAGACGTGACACTCTCTCCAAGCAAGGATCTGCCTCTTGTGTTCTTTTGAAACCGTCAAACCATAGGCTGTATCTAAATCTCCGATGATGATTTCATGCCTTGGTTTCACTTCAGCCACTGACTGTTCAAATCCTTGAATACCTTGACATAGCTCATGAACATTTTCCCTTAGTTGAAACATCTGTGGCAAAATTTCCTTTCCTCTGATGATGAAACTCTTAATCCATTCCTGAGTTTGCTTCCCACATATTACCAACTGTCTCAACTGATGATGATTAGTTGTGTTGTGACCTTTTCACACATCACCCCATTCAAAATGGGGACCCCCTAATTTTTGCTCCATTGAGGTCTTTTGGCTTTGGTTTTGGTTGGTTTTACTGTTGTCTCTCTCGGTTCCGTCTGTCTTTCCAAGGATGTGCCCATGTTTGGGCCTTGGTTGAAATTTTGGCTAAGTCTATGAAATTAGGGTTTTCATTCTTTAGGCCAGTTTGAGGTTAATTTGAGTGAGCGAATTGAAGTTTGAGCTTGGCACTGCAATCAGAAAGCTTTCGATAGGTTCCCATTAAATTTTCACTGAATTCTGACAACTTACTATTTTTAGTAAGTACTCAATTTGGGACTTTTCTTGAGACTTTTGAAATTTTGACTGTTGCACCGCACTTAGAACACTTTGAGCTGCTTACCTGCAAATTTTGAGCTGAATCAGACAACTTGCTATTTTTAGTAAGTCCCTTATTTGAGGCTTTTCTACTAGGGTTTTCGCAAAACTGATTGTTGCATTAGATTCAAGACACTTCAAATTACTTGCACGCAAAATTTGAGCAAATTCTAACAACTTGCTATTTTTAGCAATCTAGGCTTCAGAAGACATTTTTAGGGTTTGCATGTATGATTTTTCAATGCATGTCAAGATATTCTTTATGGGTTTTTAGAGAGCTTCACGATGATGTAACATGTAATTCAAGTTGATGGATTGTTATTTTTAGCAAGTGCCCGTATGTAGACCAATTTTTTGGGTTTTTCTAGGTTTTCTGAGATCTCTTGGGCAATATGACATGCAAACACATCCGACAATCAGTTGATCACTTTTTCAGGCACTTACTATTTTTAGCAGGCCCACTCCAATAGCCCCCAGAGCTTCAATATCACGAACAGAGCAGTCCAGAGCAGAAACGAAGGTCATCTGAGGCACATGCAAGTCAAATTAGGGTTTCCAACTTTAGGACTCAAAATGAGGGGTAAAACTCGAGAAAAATGAAAAACTGATGTATCCCATCGTGATCAGCATCTTTCAGGCATTCTACTGGTAAAATTTGAGCGCAATTCGAGTACATACTATTTATAGTAAGCCACCTCTAGAACAGGGCTAAAAATAGCAGGTCAGCACGAAGGGCAAGTGTGAACAAGTCAAATGGGTAATGAGGATCACATGGAGCGAATTTCAAGTCAATAGGAGTTGCAGAGGTTCGAGAATCGAGGGGTTACTAAAAATAGAAAGTAAGGGCGAGTAGATTGAAAATTCGACTAAGTGTTCAAATGGGCATGAAGCACATAAGGCATTGAAAAATAGCAGGGCACCACTCCAAATGCGCCCAGTCTCAGCAAGACCCCACCTGCGCCCAAGTTGAGTTAGTTGATGAAAAACTTCTAAGGCATTAGAAATGAAAGCTCCAACCTTCAAATGCGCCCTTGGTAATGAGGGTTGCTTAAAAATTTTCTAAGTGATGAGGAACTTGAAGTTAGACCCTCTAAATGCATCCTCCTCTAGAATCTGACCCCTCAATATGCGCCCATGACCATAGGTTGGCTTAAAATTTCCTAAGGCAAAAGAAAATGTGAGCACACCCCTCCAAATGTGCCCATGGAGAATGGAGTGAGGAAGAAAAACTTTCTAAGTGTGAAAATTGGAAGGACCCCACCCTAAATGTGCCCAAGGTAGTTGGTGGAGACAAGAAATTGTCTAAGGCATTGGAATGAAAGCTAAGGGGGTCAAATGTGCCCAAGCTTCAAGGAGGCAAAAAAAGTTTCTAAGTCATGGAGAATGGAAGCTCCACCCTCAAAATGCGCCCAAGCTCTAAGCAGGTGAGTAAAACAATTTCTAAGTCATGGAAAAATGACACCACCACCCCTCAAATGTGCCCTCAAGTTGGAGAGAATTTTGCTAAGTCAAGATGGAAGTAGAACCTCTCAAATGTGCCCTTAAATGGAAGAGCACCTTGTTGAATGCGCCCCAAGGCAAGAGAAGAATAATATGTTGAAAAATGTCTAAGGCAAAGATGAAATGGAAGCTCTCCCCTGTGAATGTGCCCACAACATGAAATAGGCCCCTTCAAATACGCCCATAGTGGAAGAGGGTTTGAGAAAATGTTTTATAAGTTATGAAAATAAAAGAAGGCACCCCTATATGCGCCCTAAGTTCAGACTTGAAGAGGTAAAAGGTGCCCAAAGTAGAATGGATTCTAAGGCATGGAAAACAAAAGCTCCCTCCTTGAAATGTGAGCACCATGGAGTTGGATGGAGAGGAAATTTGCTGAGGCGTGAAGATGGAAGCTTGACCCCCTAATATGAGCCCAAATGCTAGAGAGGGATAAAGTAAAATTTTTCTAAGTCATGAAAATTAAATGAGCCCCTTCAAGATGCGCCCATCAGAGAGAAGATAAACATTAGCCAAAAATAAATATTCAAGGGTAAAAATAAATAAAAATTAAATGAACCCCTTCGTGTGCACGCATGAATAATGAAGTTGTGAAATATTTTTCTAAGGGGGAATTTTTTTATTATTTAAGAATTTGGGTGTCTTGGATATTTTTCTAAAGGGATTAAATTTTAAAAATATTACACCTTGCAGTATGATTTCAGGATGGACGCTAGCTTACAAATGATAAAATTTTCTAAGGGAGATAACATATTTTTTTAAGACAGGTGGATGAATGAAATTTTCCTAAGCCTTGTGAGATGAATTTTTCTAAGTCACATAATTTAATATTTTCCAAAATGTGGTGAAGTACGCCTGGGGCTTGAAAAGATGATTTTTTTTTTTTTTTTTTCTGAAATGTTAGTGGGGTGAAATTTTCAATTGTTGCAAATTACCAGAGGAGGGAAAATTTCAAACTTTTGCAGAGTAGTGGAGGGAAATTAAATGAGTTTGCTAAAATAGGTGTTCTTCTAGAAGCCAAAATATTCTCAGCCTCAGTTATAAGAGCTAAGAAATTTTCATTTCTCCCCACAGCTGCAAGTGCAAGTTTTAGATTCTGAAGGTGAAGAAAAATCGAAGTTGGAGAAGTTGCTGAAAGGAGCCAAGAAAATTTCTAAGTTTGGGAAGGTATTGATTTCGCTGGAAAATTGTTGAGGTTTGAAGTCAGAATTTCAATGTTGAAGGCCTTTCTTTTTCAGAGTTCGCTCCATATTCCAGTCATCACGAAGTTAATTTATTTTCCTAAGTGAATTTTCTAATGAATATCATTTATTTTATTTTGCAGGATGGCTGAAGTAAATAAAGGATCGACTGCAAGAGCAAATAAGGTTGCAAACACGGAGTCCAACAAGGCTAGTGCGTCCAGATAGGCGATGATCAAGAAGTTGAGCAAGCCATTTCTTCTGGAGTCAAAGTTTACTTTGAAGTTGGCGGAGTTGAGCGACACAAATCTTGGCTCATTCAATCTGGGAGCACTCAGGAATCGAATGCATGGGATAGGTGACTATCCTCTGACAGTCATAGCGCATAATATTGTGAAGAGTGGGCTTTATGTGACTACTGTTTTTCAGCCATCCATTCAATGTCCAAAGTTAATCATGGAGTGTGCCAATTGCTACAAACCAGAGTGAAGAACAATTGTTTCACATGATGGCAAGTTGTTCACCAACCTCATGCTTGAAGCCATTGGGGAGACGTTTGGAATTCTTGCTTCTAAAGGGATGATTTATAGAATGAAGGAAAGGGCTGAAAAGATGTATGCTTCTTCATTTGAGAGGTGTACGGGATTGATAAACTCTGTTTGGATGCAGAAACCCAGGCCAACTCGCACCAAGTTGCCCAGGCAGATAATTTCAGATGACATAAAACAGGAATACTATGACTTGATTATGATGCTCAGCAGGATGAACGAAAGTCCCCAATCCTATATCTTTGAGCCATGGATGTTTTATTTCATCAGCATCGTGTTGGAAGGAAAATATTGTATAGACTGGGCGAGGATGATAAGTGATAATATACACAAGCAGTTTAGAAATTTTAGAAGAACAAAGACCTTCTATATGAGTTCATATGTGATTTATATGCTGGCTCGAATGAAAAAATACAGAGGAATATCTTATAAGGAGCCGATTGGGTGTGGTCCTAAGCAGTTTAAGATTCATGAGGCTTTCTCACAGTTGCACTTGAACAACACCTCTTACTATAAAAGAGTTAATGATGCCTTCACGATGCATATAACAAGGACTCTTTAGTGCAAAACTGAACAGAGAATTTCAAAAGAGGCCTAGGAGTTGATCGAAGAGTACGGATATTGGTTTGTCTAATTCCTGAAGTTTACCTATAGTAGGCTGCAGGGGTTCACATCATATCCATAAAGACTACCAAGATTCCCCAATGACAGAATGGTAATGTTAGAAGTGTCTAGGCAACTCATTGCCTATGACAAAATTCAGAAGAAAAAGAAGAAGGGAGGATTAGACTTCCCAATCATCATGGGAAATTCAAATGAATTTTTTCCTTCATTACAGGCAACAAGAGAAGTTGAGGATGAGCTTCAGTTCTTCCACCTATCATACCACACTGGTAGACAAGATTTCGATCCTTACAACAAAATGAAAATGGTGTAGAATGTGGAATACAATCACAGGGCTCATATTGAAGATTTTTGGGCTAATATAGAAGATGATGCTGAAATTAGAAGGATGTTCACCAGGCTACCTTTGAAGATGATCAGAGAGTGTGAGATTATTCTGATCCCGGACCAAGTAGATGAGGACATGAACGTAGTACAGCTAGACTATGAGTCAATAAGAAATACACCGGTCCCACTACCAGATTGGTCAGAGCCAGAGATTACATATTTGGAAACATTATGCATACCAATGTTGACATTTATGAGAAATTGGGTGGATAGCCATGTGAGCAGACTTAAGAGCAGGTCAATTTCTCTCACTTACAACTTGATGGGTGACCAGAGACTACCAACAATCAGAAAAAGGAAGCAAGTCACCCAAGCTTCAGAAGCACAAAGAGAGGAACAGATTCAACAGGAGCCTCAGGGAGTTGAGGAAGCATCATCCACACCATCATGGGCTTGTTCTCCAAGTGTACATGAGGTCTCCTTGTTTGTTGACCAAATAAACGGGTTGAATGAAGAACAAGAATTATAGGAAGCAAATAAATCACTCCATAGGGAGACAATTGGTCAAAGTATCAATTTTCCTAGAAGAGAAAACTAGTAGGAAGAGGAGGAAGAAACAACCATCGATACTCGCATCCAACAGGAGATTGAGGCAGCTTTAGAGGATGAGACTACTGTGGGGTAGGAGGCTCAAGTTCCAGGTGAAGATACCCAGTAGATGGAGGTTGATGAGCCTCATCATAATGTTAACAGAGAAGAAGTGTGTGAAGAAGAAGTGAGAGAAGAGCAGTCACTCATTGTTTGTGACCCGCAACAGGCAGTGCCTGATTGGCTGAGGGAAATATTGAGAAAGGACCCAATTGAGGAGACTGACCCAACAATTGAGATGGAAGAATTCCTCACTAGAATCAGTGCACTACCAGAGAAGAAAAAGGCTAGAAAATTCTCAAAGATTTATACGGATAAGGATGGCTCTCGCACACTGCATGTGGTTGTTCCCAGGATTGAGTGTGATCGAGATGACGTCGTTCCAGAAAATTATGTGGTCACCACTATGGAGTTAGGCCGCCCTACAAGGGCTCAGATAATTGAGGAGTGTGATAGCTCCTATCAGGCTTTGAAGGATAGATTGCTCCAGAAAGAAGGGAAGTACAAAAATTTGAAGAAGGAGCAGAGGACATTGATTGATTATGTGCAACACTTAGCATGTCCTTGTGGGTTGGAGAACCCGACAACTGACCTTCCAACGGAACTCCTAAGAGAATCAGTTAGTGGGCTTGAAAATTTGAAGAAGATGGCTCAGGAGGCAGATAAGCGGATTGACAGTGTTCACACTAAGATAGAGAAATTCATGGAGGATCTGGTTCATGCTTATTAGTAGGCCTCTAGCATTCTGGCATGCATGGACACCATTGATTAGGCCTAGAATGAGACATATTTATCAGACTAAGACTGTTCTACATCTGGAGGCTTTGATGCACATGCCCTTGCAAAATATAGTGGAGGGGGGTGTGATATAGGATGGTAACAAATATGACTTCACCAGTTGGTACTCTTTAGTGGTCATAGGCCGAGGTTTCTTCGATGCAGCACATGCAGATTCAGCTAGAGTTAGGAAGGCTATGGGTAATATTCTGGAAGGAGTCTTGAACACACTTGAGTCTATATTTGCTAGAAGATTGGATCTGGAGGAGATGACTGCAGATAGCCTGAAGAATAGATTGGGGCCTTTCTTTTTGGAGGTGAGGTCATTTGTCCAAGATGATTTTGAAAAAATTTCAACCTCCTCCAACATCGTTCAAAGTACTTAGGATGCCTTAGTCACTTGGAGAAAATCTTGTACTCGGCATGGACAAACAATTGCAGTGCTCGAATTCCAGCTCAACCATATTCCACCTATTTCAGTTCATGAGGTTGAGGCAGTGTTAGCCAGGTTCGTTGAATTTGTAGTCAAAGAGAAGGAGAGTGGAAATGCCTTGTTGGATGATGACCTTCTAGAGGATGATGGTGGACATTAATTTCTCATTATGACTTCAGGGAGAGAGTGGGAATATTTTCTCATTTATTACCCCACTCCTCTTTGTAGCATTTTTTAGGGTTAGGGATTATGTGGCTCGATATGAGCCCTTCATTGTAATTCAATCTGAGCCATCCATTAGATTTGGCCAACTATAAAAGGGGCATCGCCCCTCATTTGTAATTCATTAGAGATTAGAGATAGATCATAGAGTTGAGAGATAGAGCATAGAGAGGCAGATAGCTTAGATTGAAGAGGAAGGAAAGTTTTCAATTTGAATGCTTTGTAAGTTGTTGTGAACACTCTCATAATAAAAACAATTATTATTGCTTGTGGTTCCATCTTTTGTTGTGAGTAGCTAGCGAGGATTCTTCGTCCTTCCAATTCACATAGAATCTTAAAGTAACTTAGAGTAAAATAGATTTCATTTCATGCAAGTAGATGGTAGTTGTGGAATGTGGTGTTTAATTTGAGAAAGCTTCGTTTATCCATACCACTAGCAGGCTCACTGATGGTGGGTGTGCCCTGTGTGGTCAACTGGAATATTTTGGACCTAACTTCAATTACGATTTATATGTTGGTATGCGTCATCGTGATGGTATCTTCATTTTGAATCGTGATTTGAATATCTCTAGCTACTCCTTTGAAGATTGCACCAGTTTTGTGGAAGCTGTCCAAGGTGAGGCGAAGCAGAGCATGGTTGAAGTTTGCAAGAGTTGATCTCCACGTCCCACCTTTAGAGTAGATCATAACATCTTCTATCCCTACAACCATTCAGATTCAGTACATTTCTAGTTAGTTTAGGAAACCTGCACTACATTGACAAATCTTTTGAATCCCGTGAAAACCCCTTTCTCTTTGAGCTTTGATTGAACAATTACGTAAGTCCCCCTTGAGATACCAAAAAATCACATTGAGCCAACTGAGACTATCCACTGCATGAAGGAACCTTGGAGTTGAATGCATGATCTTTCTCGCAATCTTAGCATGCAGGAGATTTTGTTCAAGAGAGGATAGAGTATTCGTTCAAAAACTTTATTCTGTGTTGGTGCGGTCATAAAACACCCGTCAACAAGCTGGTGTCTCTAAAACCTGGGGCAACAATTGAGTTGCTTGTGAAGTGCCTTGGACAAGGTTAGAAATATAAAGCTTGAGTTGTATTTCAGCCTTAAGGGCTTCTTTGTATTCTCCATCCTTGATCACTCTTTCTTGAAGGCTTTCAAATACAACTCTAAACAAACTGACATCCGCATGTCTGGTGTTTTTGCCGAGATTAGCCTTCACCATCACGAAGTCATCCATATCAACTTCATCTATGTTCTTATCTTCAGGAGGTGTAGCAGTCTCCATGATCATTTCACCATCAAGATTTCTCTCAAAGTGGATTTGTCTCTTTGCTTTCTTCTTAGGCGGTTCCTGATAGATGTTGTCAAGGTCATCAAAATTCACCCGATATGAAGGTCTTCTTCTTACCCTTCCCAAGGAGCTCTCAATCCAAGACACGGTAGTATCTTTACTAACTTCCTTGGGAGGTACAATTGCAACTTCTTCAATATCTAGGTTGATGTGGATTGGTGAAGACCCTGTCAATGGTATAGAATCATGTGTTAAGGGCACTTCTTTTGTTTCCTTCTGAGGTATGAGCTCTTCTGGAAGAGCTTCTGCTTCAACTGTTGGTTGCTCCCGTATGACTATACTTGAGAAGTCTAACCTTCTTCTTACATTTTTAGTTGATCTATTTCCCTTCACACTTTCTTGAGATTGACTTAAGCCTTTCCCTTTTGATTGTGCTCTGGAAGAGGAGGGAAGTGATGACTGTATCCTTGGTGGCTCTGCTATAGGTATGGATTTCTTCTTTTTGAGGAGTAGGAAAACCTTGTTGTGTTTGAGGACTTGTCTTGTCCTTTCTTCAACTGAGAGGGACTCTTTGTTAGCCCAATTGACCTGAGGAAGGGGTTGATCTTCAATTCGCTTCCGAGCGTACATTGGGAGAAGCAAATCCTCATCATCATCTGATAACCCTTCAATATCCTCTGCTAAGCAATCCTTCATCTGGTGAAGAGTGAGCCTATTGTAACTGTGCCTCCACACCTCGAACTCATCTATGCAGTTAGCCCAAAAATCTTCAAGAGCGGGTAAATGAGCATAGTTCTTCTCAAGTCGGGCAGCATAGATGCCATGAGGGTCATATGATCGTCTCTCACTGTAAGGCTTGAGCCTGAATTTATCTAACTCATCTCTCATGGTCTTAGCATCTATTGTTGATCTACATGTATAGATTCCCAACCCTAATGGAAATCTGAGGGCGGGTCTCTTTCTATCCCTCAAGACTATGTGGACATCATGTGCTTGTCTTAGGAATTCCATGAAGACAACTTCATCTGACGGATACCTTGGCAACATGAGTGGAGCGCCCGAATAGCCATAGACCCAGAGGTAGGTGAAAGTAGGAAAGTGTATAAACCAATTTTCCCACTCTACCATTATTGCCCTGGCAGTTGATGAGATATAGATGTGCAATTCATTGTCTAGGTCTCACACTGTGTGCATCAGGAAAGCCTCATTCACCCTCTTGTAATGATGTACTGACTTCATGAACTCCAGCTGAGGATAGTAGTTGTAGATATGCTATACACTCAAAGACCCTTCGGTGTTCAACCCTCTGAATTGACCTTGATAGGCCACTAGGTAGACTAGGTAGGAAACCATATGGAACTCATGAATTTGAAAGTATTATGTTATCTGCTAATGGAGGTTGTCACTGATCAAGGTCGCCCAATCATAAAACTCAGTCTTCTTTATTATGTGAGGTATAACATAGAACATCCAGGGTTGAAACTTTGTAGCATCTTCTTGTCCAGTGACCTTGTTGAGCAAGGTGATTATGATAGCAATTTCATCTTTGAACTCCCCTCACCTGACATTCTTAGGTAAAGTCTTATGCTTTTCCTTCATCCACTTATGAGCAATATTTTTACTGTACTTGTCCTTGTGCATCTTCCATATCCTTTCACATTCGCCCTTTGAGATAGTGACACTTTCAGGCCAAGGGAGAATTGAGAAGCATTTCTCGATCATGTCAGGTTTCAAATTGCAAATCAATCTGCCATCTACTGACTGGATCTCTCGTGTCGCTGAATTGTAATGCTTGATGCAAGCGATTACAAACTCAAGACTTTGAACCGAAATAGGAATGGATGTTGTTGCAAGGATTCTAGAGTGTCCTAGGTTTCTGATTGTAGTGTTTCCTACACTTTCCAAAGCGTGTAGATCAAACACTGGCTGGATGTGATGCAAGTCTGTCTCAACTATTTTGATGAAGTCATGGTAGAGAGTTGATTTGGTCTTGAAATCATTAGGAGTGTATTCCATTCTGAAAACCTTGAAGAATGACTATAAACTCGCCTAGGTTTAGACAAGTTTTGAGCAACTTTCTATTTTTAGAATGCTAGTTTTTCTTCTTCAAATGGACAAGTTTTTGGAAATTTTTTTGAGATATGGGTTTTGCTCAGAATTTCGTTGCAAGACAACCTAGATCGCCTGTTTTGAAAATTTTGATTGTAGACCGAAAAAGCAGCAAACCCTAATTTCTTCAATTTTTCACAAAAAAAAGTTGGCACCTGGGTTTTGTTCAAAAGACAATTTGGAATGAACCCAGTTGATTAGATTTGAAAAACACTGAGGGCTTATTGAAAAAGCAACCAACCCTAGTATGTGAAAAAAAAAGTTGTGATATGGGTTTTCTTCAGAAGATTGTTTCAAGAGGACCCAGATGATCAAAATTTGCAAACTCTGATGATTTCTTTGACATGCAAGGAAAAAGCAGTTGCTGCAACTTTAGAAGATTCTTCAAACATTCTTTAGAAGAATGGGATGAAAAGAACCAGATGGCTAAAAATTGAAAATCTTGTCCTTCTTCAAAAAATTTATGTTCTGGATGAAAAAAGCATAAAAAGCAAGGTCTTATGTTGCTGGTCTGAAAATTAATGGAGAACTTCTTGAAAATCAGCAACCTTGAACTCTTGAATCTTGAAATAAAAACTTCAAATTTGTTGCTCCTCTTCGACTTGGATGCCACCTGCAAAGAATAATGAATTTTGAATGACAAAAGCCTCTTAAATAAGCTCTAGGCTTGAGATAACTCTGCTTTCTTTTTGCTTTTATCTTCAAAACCCTAAAATCAGCTTGTTCATCGAACTTGGACATCCATTTTTCATCTTGCAGTTTTGAAATTTTGAAAATTTTGGCTAAGGCAAGACAACTTGGGCACCCTTCTTGGTTGGAGGCGCCAACTTCTCCCAGACTTAACCATTTTTCTGAGTTTTTCAACTTTTCTCAACTTTGAAACCCTACTTTGATTCTAATCTCTAGCTTCCAGGTTGATCTGATGGACGAGCTGAATGTTTCATCGCGAAGCCAGAGTGATTTTGAGAAGATCATCCTGGAGGCATCTTCAGCTAAAACCTTCGTTTGATCCTCCAAAATCATAAGTGCCTATCTCCTTCTGGTGCACCGAACCTTCACAGTGTTAGCCATTTTTGTGTGATTTTCAAGTTCTTCATTTCCCTTTGATCCTCTGATGAAATCTCGATTCCGGGAGCTACACTAATCAAATTGACTAACCGTCTGATTCGTTGGATAGATAGGATGAATCCGAAGGGATGATCTTGGAGACTGTATCAATAAATTCTATCATTTCAAGCTTCAAAATCTTAGGCGCACTTCTTCACCAGGGCCGCTGATGTTCATCAGACTTAGCCATTTTCACGTTTCTTCATCAACTCTTCTCCTTCAAATGATCTTGTCATTTCTAATGATCTAGAGCTCGGATGGATTGACGGTTGGACTTGTTACGATGCTGAGAAGATTCTAAGAGGGGTGTCCTGGGAGTGATATCACCTGAAAACTGCATCTCAGGGGTCAAAAGCTTGGGCGCCCCTGGCTAGCTGGGGCGCCCAACTTTACCAGTGTTAGAATATTTTTCAATATTTTCTTCTTTTCTTTTGACTTTTTATTTTTAGCTCTAGTCAAACCCTCTATTCATCCTTCTGCATCTAACGACTGCCAACTCCAATTGATGTGTTGATGGTCCCATTGGAAAGCTTGTTCAAATCTGAAGAAGGCACGTTGGAGGTTTCATTGGAAAATTCATCTGTTTAAGCCCTCAAAATCAAGGGTGCCTATCTCCTTCTGGGGCGCCCAACTCCTCCAAACTTAACCATTTTTTGCTTGATTTCATCTTCAAACATGAATCTTCATCTTATACCTTCAACTTTGATTTGGATCTGTCGAAGATTGACCAGTCTGATGTTTTGATGGAGATATGCGCTGCAAAGTTGACTGAATTTTGAAGAGATTGATCTCATCTACAAACCCTAACTGTTGAGTTAGGCCTCTCAAAAGACTGGGCGCCCCTGGGCACCTGGGGTGCTAAAAGTTCCCAAACTTAGAATATTTTTAGTGATTTTCCATGATTTGCATTATGTCTTCTAGTTGCAATCTCTTCGTTTGATCTCAAATTTCAGGTGACTGAATGATCTGATGATGACATTGTCGGACTCACTGCGGAGCTAAGAGGATTATGAACCACTTTGCCTAGAAGCACAAACCCTAATTCCATCATCTGATGCTCTAAAACGATGGGCACCTATCTCCTTCTGGGGCACCTATGGCTGGCAGACTTAGTCATTTTCTGCATATTTCAACTTGCTTCTTCGTTCTTTGTGCATGTTCACCATCCCATCTTTTGTTTAGTGCTTGCGTGTCGAATCTGACGCCTGGCAACCGACTGGCCTCCATTGATGACTTTTGAAGCTCCTGAAATGCTTTCTGAAATGAAAAAGCAGAATAGACCCACTAGGGCAAAACTGATCATTTCTTGATTCTGACTGCACCAGCCTAATGAGGAAGTATTTTGAGCCAATCAAAATTAGTTTGAACCTTGGGAGACAAACTTTCTATTTTTAGAAATTTTCTATTTCTAGAAAATTTTATCAATATCCGTTTTGAAGAAACCCAAAAAAAGTTACTATTTTCAAAAAAAATCTAAAAATAGCAGTTTTCCTAAAAAGTAGGGATGAAAAACTAAGATTTGGGTTTTGTAGATTAGGTCGCTTTGAGCAGACCTAGTTTGTCAGATTTTGAAAAATTTGAGTTTTAACCCCTCATGCAAGACATGTAAACCCAAATTTTGACCTTTTTGACAAATTTGACAAGACTTTTACTCATTTCTTCAAAATGCCTAAGTGTAGCAAAAAAATTAATTTGGGGTACAACACATTGGATTGTAATAACACACATTGAACTTATATTATGCAAAGTTACATTGTTGTGCTTTTACCATACCAACAAATGTTCAAATAAACCAAATCCTAGTGCGCCCCAAACTTGGAGCCAATTGGGTCTTGTAAAAGGTAAAATTTATCTACTTTAAATTTTACTTTACATTCATATGAGTTGGGTATGAAAATGCTAATTTACTAAAATATGAAGTACAAAATTGACAAATTAAGTTCAAAAGTATAAATAGTAGAAAATAAGGAACCTAACATCAAAAGATAGTAGAAATAAGGAACCCGACATCAAAAGATAGAGAATGTTGTCCAAGATGCCAACATTTCATGTGGATGTTTGCATTTTCACACTATCATCCATACAACTCAAAATGTTGAAATTCTTCCAAAAAATATTCATCATCAATTTGGTTATTAACCCAATCTGCTCAACTAGGAATGGGAATGTATTGGTAGTATACCATATGATGAAAATATAAGTGAATACAGGAAATGATAAGAATTACATTGCATTAAATGGAAAATAGAAATGAACAATGAATATGAATGCACTTGTCAACCTTCATGTGGTTGAGTGCTCTTCAAAATAGTTGCAAATACAAAGAAAAGGAAAATTGTTTGGGAGCCTACCTTTAGGTCAAGCTCCTATGTTGGTTTTTTGACCTCCACAAACAACCAATGATAAATAGGGTAGAAAAAGTGTGTGCTCCTCTCCTAAGTGCATCTAGAAATTAAGAGTAGTGGCAATACAAAAATGAAAGAGATTGCAAGATGTGAATATCCCAAGGTGCTTAGGGGCATAATAAAAAAAACTGCAATAATAGTGAGGAAATAGAGAAAACAAGAACAAAGAAATAAGAACAATATCACCTTTTGGAGCTCAAGGGAGCCAAAGAGACGACTTATGTAGAAGTGCTAGTGACTCTCAAGGAGGAACCAATGCTCAAGAAAAGTTGTAATGGGAGCTGTAGATAGCTTGAGAA
Organism: Sequoia sempervirens; assembly: GCA_007258455.2. Classification (NCBI taxonomy): domain Eukaryota; kingdom Viridiplantae; phylum Streptophyta; class Pinopsida; order Cupressales; family Cupressaceae; genus Sequoia; species Sequoia sempervirens. Next base: position 123,221 of record VDFB02379411.1, read on the forward strand.
TACAAGAGATTGAATGTGCGAGAGTGTCAAAAATGAAAGATAGATTCAAAAAATGAGGGAAGAGGAAGGAGTTGGTGAGCCGTTTAGATTTTCCTCGTGTGGTTACTACTGACCTAGGTAGGTAATAGGTGGAAAAACACTCGAAAACCACCGTTGAATGACTAAATGTTGTAGAATGCTAGCACATCACACAGACACTGACATGTTGCATTGGTGTTTGTTGGTGTCTAGATAGTTTTAGCTTTGGAGAGAATGAAACAAAAGAAAAAAACAAGACTAACACAATTGGAATATCAACATGACAAAAAGAGACCATAGGTGACAATGCCTTCGTACTGTGAGAGGGAAAAAGGCTAATGCACGGGTTGAAATGAGCCTAGAAACACATTACGAGGATGGACACCAAAGTGAGTGCAAAACACAGCATGAAATTTCAAGAGTATGCAATTTTCGATGTTAGAGGTCCAAGAAACAAATAATCTAAGGAACACTGCAACCTAGTTTCTCAATATTCTAAATGAACCCTAAACCCAAGCACCCCAAGGTAAAGCCACAATAAGTGATTCAAGGGGTCCACCAAGGCATATTTTTATCAGAACATGCAGATATGCAGTAACAAGTGTATTAGATTCTAGAATATGCTAATAGGAGTAAAAACTAGTATATTGCAACATCTTGTACATGTGTATGAAACTCAATGAAATAAAATGGAAAAAGGTTGTCTTTGGAAGTATCCACAGCCACAATGTTGTTACTCAACATGGACTAAGAGTAAGTTGCTTGTTACAATTAGTGACCCCTTGCAATCCGTGTTAGATGCTCACCATGTTATGCTGATTGTTTACTTCTGAAGAACAATAATGATTGTGATTTTAGTTGGAGAGTAGGTAGGACATATCTTACCAGACAATGCTTGACATAAGTTAGATAATCCCATCATTTGGTTGCCATGTTGTCTAGTTTTTAGTTATGAAGCCTCAAAGTTTGATGGCAGATCACTTTGGATCTTGGAATCTTTCTTGAGGGCTAACTTTTGTGGCTGAGATTGATACACTTAGTCTCCTCATTGTGATCTACATTTGATGTTTTACTTAGTTGCTAATGGCTTTGTTCTGAAAAGGCCATGAATTACTAGAAACAGAATTGTGTTATACTGAGCATAAAGTGAACACATAAATGTTGAATTAAAACACACAAGCAATGAGTGACGAGCCATTTACATTAGATTCAGAAGGATGATGAAGAAACACTCCGTATGGCGGATTGCTTGAGGGATGATCAATTTGATAGAGAATTATTGCATTGGAAAGTGGAAGATTACAAGATCTTCCTGTCCCTAGCTTCAATATTGAGTGATGATAGATTGACTGGTCAATCACCATCAGCTGCTGCAACAGAAGGCAGCCGGAACAATGAAGTGTGGCTTCATCAAAACATAGGATTATTGTCAAGCATAGTTATTGTCCCTTTTTCACATTCCAATTTGGAAAAGGAGAAGTAGGTAATCCACCTCGAAAATTCAACAACATTAAATATATGGGTCCCACCATGATGTAAATTAATTTTGGGTCATAAGGATAATTTCAGTGTATAAATGTCAAAGATGACCAGGTTCTTATGTTGCAAGTAACCACATTTTTCAGATATATGGATCACAAGGATGTAGTGCATGAGCTTTCAATGACTTTTAAGGGAGTGCCATCTGAAATTTGTATGTATAGGATTCCATAATACAGGGGGGCATGTCTAGCAAGGAAAAGACCTTGCTGAATGAATCCAAAGTATGCAAGAAGTTGCAAATGTAAACAGGTGGTTGTTGGAAGTTGGTGGTACCTTTAAACTAAGCACCAACAAATTGTTTTTTACATTTTCCTGTGGTTGACTTGTAGAAATAAATGGTACAAATCTGCATCCATGTAGATTTTAAACATTGAATGTAGTTACTATTAAGTATACCTGTCCTTTATTCAGTTTGGAGAAGTGTTTGGTTATTAAATCCTTACTTCTTGTTGACCTCTCATGGTGCAACAAGACTGGCATATGTATCTTACCACTGGATGTACTAAGTATGAAAGGGGATCCCTTTGCCTAGGGCAACATAAGTCTTTTGAAGACCCCAAGTCAAGATTATTAAATGCAACTATCCTTTCTCTTCTAATTGCAACAAAGATTTCCATATGCATGGAGAAGCTTTAAAGTATGTCATAGGATGTCCTATGGTTTAGGATGATAATCATAATCTAGATTGTCCTATCTTTTTCACAAGTAGATTGTTGTCTAGAGTGGAGGTAAAATATAGTTCCTCTGAACCATGAGTGTTCAGCATGATCAGAGCAAAAGCTGAGGCAATGAGGCATGATTTACTGGAAAATCATTGTGGTTTATGTGGACCCGGGCTTCAAAATCCTTCACAAACCAAAGTGGAGAGCATATCTGCACTCTTCACATATTGCTTCAGAGAGGGAGAAAGGCTAGGATCACGGCTTTGGTACTATAACATATGTATTGAGCAGCAACAAACATAAGGGAGTATAATCCATGATATCACCATAAACTAAAGTTATTAGAAGTGATATCATGAAGTATACATCTTTTTTCCATCACCTTGTATGAATAAAGTCCACTGCGATTCATAAGAATTTCCACGACACTTAATATCTCAGATGTGAATTACTTTTGGCTAAAATCATGCATCTGCTTTCAAATTCCTTAATTTACAAGAAAATTCCTACTACATTAATTATATTCTGATACTGTAACTCGAGACTCTTCAATAACTCAAACAAAATACCTTAATACATGATAGTTCCTACAAATTGATAATCAACATACATATCCTAACACTGATACATCATGGCTTGTGACTTGGGAGACTAACAAAATTTAAATCAATAAATAGAAATACAGGCTAATATTCTTCATTCGATGTTTAGATATCATGTTTGAAAATGTACATATGAGTCCTGTGAGTGAACTTTAGTTTTCTTTCAGAGTTTATAACATGATCATGTGATTGAATGATTTACATAACAAGATATGGGATACCAATCTTTCTTGCAAAGTTTTTGGTAATATTTATTATTATATTAATGCCTTTACATATTTAATGTAATGCCAATTGCCAATATTCAGGGCCTATGGGATGTGGAAAGGGCGTCTGATAAAAACAATAATCAGTGCATACTACGGATCTTTGTTAATGTTGCATTTTCAAAGAAAACGTTTTGGAAAGGTAATTTTTTTCTTGTTAGTATGTTAAGCACAACAGCCAAAATGATGACAAGGAACTTGTTTAATTGAGTGGTCTCAAAAAAAAATCTTTCAGCACATCATTTATAAGCAAAGAAAGTTGTAGATAATTTCATTCAAGTACATAACAGACCATAATGGTAATTATATATCTGGAGTGAAGTAATGCATCGATGAACAAGATTGTCAGTCCATAGATTTATTTAACAAGCTTTTGGAATTAAGTTATTAACTGTATATATTTTTGTATCAACATTTTGGATCACACTCTATGATCCATCATTAAATTGAGAGAATGGTAAAAGGATTGCTGGAAAACACTCATAAGTAGTGTGTTGCTGAACAAGGTAGTGGAAACCAAGATGAGGAAGAGAAGGTTAAAGTAATCAAGAATTAAAATAATGATTATTGATGTACATAGTAATATCAATAATGAAACAAAAATAAATTAAACCATAATAAAATGATAATAATGATCTTAATAAAATAAAAGTAAGGCAAAAAAGGCCAAAATGACTAGGTGGGTTTGGAAGAGTGATGAGATAAAGGAAACAAGAACAAAAAGAGAAAAATCCTGAAAGATAGATCCCAAGAGGAGGAGGGGGTCATGCCTAAAGACGAATGATATAGTTACAACATGTGGAAGAATGAAAGTATGGGAGAGAATGGGGAGAAAAAGAGACTGAACAAGAAAGGGGGCACAATTTGAGTAGCAAGGATGAGGAGGAGAAGAAAACAAATGGAGTGAAAGTTCTATCAATGACTAACGGTATGAATCATAGTCTTAAAACTTGGACTCAATAATTACTTGGCAGGCCAAATTTTTTTAAAACTTGGGGCTCAACAAAAACTCATCAAATTTATTGTACATTTAAAGATATATGAATTATTAAAAATATTCTTAAAAAACTCACATTCTACTTAATTTGTATAATATATTATTGTTTTCCATCATATATAAATCAAAATTAGAGTTTAAATACATATCATAGACAAAAAAAATGAGTTCAACCTTTGAATACATATGAACTTCAAGTTTCAATATCAATAAAAATGAAAATTATAAATTTCTTCTACTACTAAAGTTTCAAAAAGTTTGTTGTCGCTTTCAATGTGTTGTGGAAGTGGATGGCATAGCTATAATATCCTCAATAGGAGTCTCAATAGATGCCTCATCCATAGTGATAAGATCATGTTGTGTATGTGAGGAACATGCCCCTAATGGCTCACCAACCTCACCTTCTACCTCATATGATGCCACACAATTCCCATTTGGATGCCTTCCTCTCCAAATTAGGTAAGTCATCATGGGTTAACAATGGGTCCACAACAACATCGTCAAGCTCAACAATGTAATCTAAATACGGATTATTGTCATCAAGGACAAGTGTGTGATGAGTATGCTACCCTTTTACCTCCTTTTCATGCAACCCAAGGTTGTAGTGCACATAAACAAAGCCATTCAAGTGCTTGTGAGTCAACCTATCGTACTTGTTTGTGTGAATGTCCTCAAAAACACTCTAGTTGTGTGCTCATAATCAAAAGCATTACAAGGCTGAGATAAAATGCAAATGACAAACTTTTGAAGATTAGGTGTTGTGACACCATAATCTTGCCACCACAAATCTACAAGGATAACATTTATAACTTTGTAAGGATTTTAGTAAACTGAAAAGTCAAAATAAATAGCAAATTAAAATTAAACATAACTTACCTAGTTGCAGAGTGGCTCTTCTACGAATGCAAAGATTTGAAGAAAATAATGCTCCCTCCACCATCTTATAAGTCTATATCTCATCAAGTATGAGGTCTGAAAGGTTCTTATCAACATGCGTTGAGACCAAGCATAACCTTCGCATCTACTTTGAAAGAAGGGGAGAAAAGAAACTTGGGGTTCAAATAGTCAACAACAACATGAATATGCTGGTGGAGTTGTCGATCCCACCTCCAATCAATAATGCACCATATGGGTTCATAGTTGGTCTTATACGACACATACAAATGTTGAATTGCCTCGTTGGCCTTATTCATGGCCTTGTATAGATATTCCATGGGGTTTTTTATCTCCATCTATCAATCGTAGAATTCTAACCAACAATTTTGACATCCAAGAATCAAAATTTTAAAAAACCAGCAAATTATAACATTAGAAAATAAAAAAATAAATAGAAATTGGAGTTTGAAAACTTACATTGATGATCTCCTCCATGACTTTGACAAATCTATCATAAAAAATGGACTTCAAGAACTTCTCTATTTTAGCCTTCTTACAACAAGGACTCTCTAATCACATTTCACTCTCAAACATGCACTTAAGGTTGGGCATTACATAGCTAATATACTCTGCAAGGTGAGAAAATTAGTGGCAAAGCGCATGACTTCTAAGTGCATGAGATCTTTGGCATTAGTGTGCTCTCATAAGATTTAGGACTCGTGTGGTTATAGATGTACTTTGTGATATTCCTTGCATTTTCAACCTCATTCTTCACCCAAATTAGTTTACCTATGTCCTCAAGGAGTAGGTCAAGCAATGGGTAGCACGAGGGGTCCAAAACATGTTGGGTGCCTTGCCTCCAAAAGTCTATCGACTGCCACATATATATGTTACAAAGAATCGATGTTATATTAAACAAAGGAACAAGAGTTCCTTAGATAGATTACAAGAGACGATGTTTCTAAAAGAAACAATCGTTAACAAGAGACGAAATTAGAGAAAGCAAGATGACCACTAACGACACAAATAGAAAGATATTATTCTAATACCCTCCCTTAATGGTCATCACTCTAACTGTCCAAAGATAACAGAGAAGAGTGCTCCCTTCTCATATCGTTGTTGCAACAAAAGACAAGAGCTTACCACTGACTCTGCCACTTGAGCTGAGTCTGCCACCAACCCTCCTAGAAACTACAGAACTTCTGGAAATAACAACACCAATCGTCCAACGTGAAGTTGGAGAACTATCCCTCCCTGTAACCAGAGACACATTGAGAACAACTACTACAATTTTGAGGAAAAATCAGCAAACCTTCCAAACTTCTGCAGATGAGCATGACGCCCTAGAACATACTGCAAGAAGCTAGATGTGCATATGTTCGCCCCAACAACCCCAGGTGTGACCAAAAAAATGACTACAACAAACCATGATTTTTGAGAAAAAATTTGCCAAACCCAAGTACAAATCATCATTTTTTCAGAAAAAAAAATGGTAAAAACCAAATACTAGAGAGCCCTCCCGAACAATAGAAACCCTAACTAAGGTATATAGGAGAAAAACTCTTAATTTTTGAGGAGAAAATTATAAACCCTCCCAAAATTTTAAAACCTAGAAGGCAGATTTTTTTTCTTTTCGGGACAAAAAATATTTAAAAACCTAGAACATCCATTGTCGGCTTGAAAAACAAAGGGTTTGGAACCTTAGTAGCTAAAAAACATAACAAATCTACACAAAAACTGAGGCACGAAAAATGATGCACCCAAAAAAATCAGAGACCAACCCAATTGATATCTCAAAAAACCCACCAAGAATCTGCAATTGAAAAAGAAATTACCTTGGAACATAGGGTCAAAACCCTAGATGAATTTTCTAGAAACCCTAGCCGCCATGAAAGACCAAAAAAATGCAGAAATCTCATCAGAATATCCGTGACAAAGAGCAGGCACCAAAGACATCGATTTACAAGACTCGTCCAAAAATATGAAAACCCTAGTCGCGCGGCCAAAAAGAAGAGAGAAAAATGTGATCACAGGTGAATCACAAATAGAAGACACAGATCCATGGCATGCGTTTATTAAAAATGCCCTAGATGCCCAGAAATCTCGCGTGAAGCAAGAAGGAAGTGCGTCGCAAGCCCAGAAAGTTGACAAACATGCAACTAGGATAGGATTAAAATCATGTGGCTCGGACTGGTTGAGAATCACGGGTAGAGATGTTCACAAATCGCACCAGAATAAACATGAACTAGGTTGGATCAAGCTAAGAAATGTGAGCACGAAGGATGAGAAAAAAATGCAACTTAGATGACTTTCTCACGTGGCCTGGATAGCAGAAAGAACCCGCGCCAAAGAAAGCACGAATCTTACCAGAAAGAAACGGATTTGAAAGACAAAAAAATTCAGGTTTGGAACCCATGATTTTAAAATCGTGTTTCTTTGCTACGATTTTAAAACTCAATGAATTCGGGGCTAGAGAAAATCAAGACATGTGAATTTTTCAACACAATTGCGCCTTCGAAAACCCTTGAATTTTTTTCTTTCTAGAAGAGCCACGAAATATTTTTTTCCATAAAAAAATGTTTTTCAAAAAAACTTAAAAAATTTAAAATATTTTTTTAGAAAAATAAATTTTTAATTATTCTAGCTCTGATACCATGTGACAAAGAATCGATGTTGTTATATTAAACAGAGGAACGAGAGTTCCTTAAATAGATTGCAAGAGACGATGTTTCTAAAAGAAACAATCGTTAACAAGAGACAAAGTTAGAAAAAGCGAGATGACCATTAACGACACAAATAGAAATATATTATTCTAATAAGATAGTTGTATTGTTAGTCACTATTTGAATGATATTTTGTAATCCCACCTCCATCATCACCTCATCCAACATGTTACACAAGGTCTCTACATTTTTTATTTCATTGGAGGTATAAACTAATCTAAAAAAGATTAGCTACCCCCTGAAGCCACTAAAAAGCTAATGAGTGTCCTATTCTTGCCATCTGTCTACTCATCAAATAAAATGGTGTAGCCTTTCTCTTCCCAAATTTTCTTTTGTTCTACTAGTAGGCATGTGTTTTGGACTTCATTCTCCAATAAAGGCCCTCTCAACTCATAATGACTTGGGGCCTTGAACCCCTTATCTACCATGATCAATGCATTGACCAATTGCTCCCAATAAGGACTTGACACTACATTAAACATAATGGTGTTGTAGTACCAGAATCTTGCACATGCCAACTTCGCCTCATGTTGTGATTCTTTATTCCATGTAGTACCTTCCAATGAAGGTTGCACATAAGGAGTGTTACAAGGAACAAAAAAGCTATAACTATGGCTACCCACATTGTTTGATTGTCATATTCGTGGCCCAATGGAAAAAATCCTCCCATATCTTAGTGTGACCTTTTACTACTAAAAAATAGGTTTGGGGCTGCCATTGCCTCAGTTCTCATTTTCTTTGATTTCCTTTGGTCATATGTTGCAAGGAGTTCTTGTCGTCCTTCTCAACCTCTAGAGTAGTTGTTGTACATGGCGTAACATCTTGGCAAGGGATTCGAGCAAGGTGATATTTGATTCAATTTGTGCCTTTGGTCATACTCTTAGTGCAATGGATACAAATAACCTCTCCTCACGTTGGACCTAGTGTCCCATGTTTCTAGCAAGGATCCTTAGGTTTGCTACTAGTTCTATTTGTGGAAGCCATATTCCTTTTGGAAATTTAAAAGTGAAACCTAGCAAAAAGGAGAGAGCATAAAAAATAGAAATATCCTAGTTAGTAGCCTAAATTTATAAAATAAAATTGCTACCTAAAAGATTTCCTTATTCTAGTCTACAGTTATTTGGAAATGTGCAAAGTACTAGATTATCAATTCACTAGTGTTGACACTTTTCTAATGTCAGCTTTACTTTGCATTTCTAGTATGAATTAATGCCAATATGTTTCATTTCAAACAAAAAAGGAAGTGTAATATGTTTTTATTTTTAAAGAAGCCGAGAGACCATAATGGATAAATCCTTTCTACGTTGAAAGTGCAAATTTAGAGATCAACAAAATATTATTTGGAAATTATATGAATTTTTAAAATTTGTTCATATTGCAAGTTTAAATGATGTACAGGCTTCAGTTTTCACAATTATAATTGTGAAAGTTTAGACCTATAAATCATTTAATTGAAATTTTGTTCATATTGCAAGTTGAAACAACTTGTAGACTTGAATTATAACTGTGAAAATTCAAAACTTTCAAGTCTCAATACTTTTAGGCTTCAAGATAGAAAAGGAATCAAAGGATATTAAACTACGAAAATTAGAGCCTACATAGAATGGATTTATCCATTATGGTCTATGGGTCATTTAACTTTAAATATTATTAAAATTTTAAAGTTTAAACTACAAAATTCAAGCCATGATTTGCAAGGAAAGGAAGAAAAAATCAATGAAAAGCAATGTATTTGTATTTGTGTCACCAATTGCATGCCCTAAATCGCTGCTAGTCATTGGCAGTCGCATGCCCAAAATGCAAAAATCATAAAATGGTTTTAACATTAGGTGTAAAAACAAATTTATACTCATTTGGGCGAGATTTTTTGGAAAAATTGCGAGTTTTCAGTGATGTATTGATGAGTTTTTAGCAAAAATTGCTGCAATATTTTGACAAATTGTCGATGAGTAACTTGCCTTGATTTTTGACTCGCAAGTTTTGTGAGCTTTTTATCTAGGGTAATAATTGGTTGCCAAGAATGACAAACACCAACTCTCATCCCTACCCAGATTTTGTGAGTGTTGATTTCCATTGCCTCTCTCAACTTTCTTTTTCTATTTTTGATTCCAAACAAATGTTGTGTTTTAAGATGGGGGAATATCTTGCACAAGTGAAATTTGATTCTTTACCCATATTTGATGTTCACATTGTGCTCCTTGATCTTGGTGCTAATCAAGCGACCAATTTCTCCAATGTGGGGGGTACCACAAGAACATTCTATTTTATTCATGTTAGTGTTTTGTAGTGGATCACTGTAATCCTTTGGGTAAGGGATTAAGCTCCTTACCTTTTTGTGGTTTGAAAGTACTTTGGATGCCCATTTCCTTAAAATGTCATTTTTTTTATTAGAGACACCTATATATGGAAAAAAGGCCAAGTGAATGTTGTAGTTGTTACCTAATTTTTAGCTTTCAACTGAAATTAGGTAACTTAGTGTTTATTCTTTTTGTGTTTTTGAACATTTAAATGATAAACCATAGTCTGCTAAGTCATCAATATGCATGAAAGGATTGTTAAAGAAACAGATTACATTTTATTCCAATGTTGCAATTACAGCAAATGAGAAAGAGAACCATATGTGTTACAAATGAAATATTTATTGATAATCATGAAAGTGCATATTTGTCTCACACAAATCATGAGACTAACTTTACTTATTCAATGAAAATAAAGAAAAGCATATACATGAATAAGTAAGAAAATACAAATGTGCATATAAGGAGAGAGACCAGTCATTACCTAAGAATGACTGGTTCAAGGTGTGTTGTCTCACACTGCTGCTGATCCAAAATGCTTGTCCCTCCTAGCTCCTCATTGTTCCTAATTCCTGCATATGGCAATAGCAATGATGTTAGAGCAATGATCTAAGCACTGAAAAGTCTCAAACCTTACATAAACATACACCTATGCATGTATAAACTGATCCCTAGATGCATTAAATAAGCAACATACCATAAGTGTCCCTGAAAACAAGAAAAGAGTGATCAAACACACCTATGATAAGCTTTGTTTATCTAACTATTTGTTCCTTGTGCAATTTTAGGACAAGTCTTGTTACTGTTCTGATTTAGCTAATTACAGCATGTGGGGTAAATGTGGCTCCCACGAGGGTAGAGCTCAGCATGCTGCCCTCTGATGATTTTAAGAGGGATAGGAAATTAAGCAACTTGATCAAAGATATACATGCTATTAACGCATTAAATCAATATGGAATCACACCAGTTGATCAACTTTCATTATCAGATTCAAAAGATGCAACACATAATGTGGGTTGTCATGAAATTCATACTTCATAATGAACCAGTCATATGGTTGCCATCATGTCAAAAGGAAGGTACATTTTGATGGACATGTCTTTCAATCATCTTAAGTGGATTCATGATCCATTTTATTAAAAGAAGTAAGTGACTTCAGAGATGCATGAAGTTCAATCATAGATGCATCAAGTTCAATTGTGCATCTCTTAAATAATGAAGGAGAAATCAATGCATGTCTGAAGCCATCATGAAGCATATGGGGCAGCAAGAAGGAACAATTTGAGGTATTGTCAAGTCCCTCTCACCTTAACCCTATTGGACAACCACACATCACATAGAATGGTGAGATTTCAGGTCACCAACATAGGTGACATGTGTCTGCCCACTACGTTTAAGGTGAGGAGACAGTGTTTAATTGTTGCACATGATCAAAAGGTAAACAATTGTTGTAGAAACCAGGTAGTAAACTTATGGGGCAACAAGAAGCTATAGTGGAAATCATGAGGATTGGGGTAGATAAAGAAAGGAAGATGCATGCTACATCTCATGAAGGGCAGCGATGTTAAAGCATACAATCAAGCAACATGGACTAAGTTGTTGTGAGGAATCACATGACAGAAATTAAAGGAAAGGTAAGTACATTCAATCTATTTTGTACTTGTGAAGTACAGTAGGTTCCTTTACATTAAAAGTAGTGACTTCAATACATGAGAAAATCATTGAATGCTTAAACTATGAAAAAAAATAAGCATGTGGATGAGATAAGTAGAACAATTCCCAACACAAGAGTCATTTTAACGTATGTTGCATGGTCTACAAAGGGGTTATGAGAAAATGTAGTGCAATACAAATCCATGTGTGACTTATGTAAATGTAGAAACAGGAAAAGATCATAGAATGAATGTTGCTCTAGGGTCACTATCACAAAACACAGTCACCCTGACATAAGATGATCAGCCAATCACCTCATACAAATGACAGGCTTTAAACTCATAGCTCTTTCCACAAGCCATGAAGAAATTTGATCATGATTCTTTTAGAGGTTTGTGTATAGATAGGTTAAGGGGGTTTTTGAGATCACTATGTCAAAGATACAAGCCATGAGGAAGGAGTTTTCCAAGAAAACTTATGACATACCTCATTTGAAGGTAATTTATATCATGAGAAGTGATCATGAAACTCACATAGTGCTTGACAGTTGGTGGCAGACCTTACAACATAAGGGTTTTGTGGGAAAAGCTTGATACCATAAAGGTTTCATGCCAAATAACATGAGTTATATGAGCATGATCAAGTGTTTGATGACAGTGAATGCAGGGTTGTCAAGAATGATTAAAGTTTGTCAGTGATTTTGAGAGGAATTGATGACTGTACAGTGACCTTCTTTATAGTGAAACAAAGACAGTATCTCTAGAAGGTTTCAATAACTCATAAAGGGGCAATCTACAAGAGAGTTGACAGTCCTCACATGGCAAAGAATCAAATACAAAGGGGTAGTGTTTAGATCAGCAAACAAAGAAGATCACAAAGCACAGTTCACTATAGAAGGGGCATAACTAAATCCAGGAACAATGACATTGAAAGAATATGTAAGTGATCAAGCAGCAACAGTCCCATGGAATTTACAGCCACTTGAGATCCTCTTAGCATAAATAGCACCAGAGGCATGAAGTTTGTGCCACCAAATTTTGAAGCATTGTTTTCAAATGAATGAAAAAACAGTGTCTTGTGAATGAGGGAAACATGTAATGACAGTGCAAAGTTGTATTTTCTCATAGCAAATAAATTTTAAGTGTCATTTTTATCATTTGCAGGTGCAGATTTGAAAACAATGATGCAAACCATAGCCATAGAATATTGCATAAGAACAATGAAGGAGCTCCATTAGAGCATTCATAGTGTAATGCAGTGTTAAGATTCTTTAAGGATGAAAAAACTATTCCTTGTGCAATATTCATTCATCAATGAACAATACCATTGCATTGAAATAAATGGTCACTAAGTTGTAAGCACAAGGAGTCATTCAAACAGACAGAGACCTTTTCATCAAGTGACAATCATGTGGTTAAAAATAGGAGGACAGTCATATTGTTTTTTCTGATTTTAAATCTTCTCAATACATGGGCACATTGCAATTATAATTAGGCTTCATGAGGCAGTTTGAGGAGAAATTTGATGGAGGTATTTAAAAAACAACAAATGTTTTAGAACTCTCTGTAAACAAATTGAGATACATTTCAAAACATAGGTATTTATTATAGTCGTGGCCCAAATTTGGATGTCTTTTTTTGACAAAATATGAAAACCCACTTGGGGTTTTACAAAAATTGCAAAGTTTTCTACAGGTCAAAGAACCCACTTGGGGTTTTCTCAATTAAAATGCAAATGCGGAAATTTTTAAAGGCTGTCATGAAGTTTTTAAAAGCAGATAAAAAATATGATGTCATTTTTCACTATGCTACAGCCATGGCCATAAGTTGTCATTTGTCTACAAAATGAAGAACCAATCTAGGTTATTTTATTATAAATTGCAAATGTAGAGCCATTCAACAACTATCATGAATAGTTTGAAACAAATGACAAGTATGAGAAATCCTATTCCATTCTCTTGGTCATGGCCTGAATGGTAAAATTTTCTTCACAAGAGCAACAAAATATGATGGGTTTTCTTCTTTCAATGCAAAATGCAAAGGGAAACAACTTTTCTTTGCTTTATTCTTCAAGAATGGAGGCTCAAAATGAGCTCTTTTGCTCAAAATCTGAAAAGAATGGGTCTGAGTGGAGCTTACTTGAGCAGAAAATCTCTCATTTTTATTGATTGTGCAAATTATGTCACTTAAGAAGCCTTCATTTGAGCTTCATAGAGCCTCAAAAATGGTAGCTAAAAGGTATGAGTAACCACAGAAGAAATTAAAAATGAGACAAAATGATTAGAAATACTCTACAGGTTGCGACATTTTTGCCCCCAAATAGCTCCAAAAAAGTGAAAAAACACAGTTTTGATACAAATGAATGCATTTACCTGCTATTCCATGTGTTTTTCATAAAAAATTTGCCATAAAAACCAGTTGAAAGCACCATTTTCTATGCCAATTTCCAAACCCTCATGGCAGCAGCATATCATTTTCCAGAATACTCGATGGTGAAAATGATGCTCTTTTCATATTTTCTCTCTTTTGTTGAATAGGGTCTGACCCTACTTTTGGTGGTCGATGGGATTTTTCCCAAATTTTAAAAAAAGAAAGTGAAACACATTTAATTGTGAAGTGGGGGTCAAATGCCATGACTTAGGCAT
>VDFB02379412.1:0-63643 GCA_007258455.2 Sequoia sempervirens
TATATTATATAGTGAAAATGACTCTGAGGTTTTCTTTTTTTTTTTTATTTAATCCACAAGAAATGGATATTTGTTTAGTTTAAGTTGTTTTCTTTATTTGGTCAGGTTCAACTATGAAGGCTTTTATATTATAACAAAAATCATTTATAATATAATATAATATTATTATATATATTATATAATATAATATAATATAATTTATTTACATTATATAATAATATATTATAATATAATAGTGTGCATGGAGCATGTTGAATAAATGTTGCCATAAAATATAATCTCAAAAATAGAAACATAGGGAATGCACACACATTTCAAAGTTACATATGAAATACCACAATTAATGCATGTTTGGAGATAGGTTGACTCGTGGATGGCGCTTCACAAAACGATGAGCCACATTGCCACCATTTCTGTGTTCTCATTTCCCAATGCATTGTGCTCAACCTCCCATTGATTTTTATTTGCTACCAAATGTTCCCTTAAACTAGTGCCTAGGTCTGCACTACAACCCAAGTTCACATGGATCCCTCTGAATGCCATGCAATTTCAAGTGGAAGAGTTTTGCAACTCTGTGAAAGTTGATAGATAGTGGAAGAATTCAATTTGAATGAACTTTTTTCCATATTTTCCTTGTTTGGTTGTGGATTATCCATTATGGTATATTATTCTTAACCCTCCATTCTCTTCACCACTCAACTATGAATTAATCACAAATGTAGATCTTCTATGTTGGTCGTGTTAAATGAGAGGTGGTTGGTATGAAGCATTTATGTAGTAGGTACCTTTGCCTAAAAAAATTGATTGTCTTATTATACTACATTGCAAACATCTTGGTTAGTTCTAGAAGATTAATTGCAATGGTGAAGACAGATGGAGTTCTACACCAATTTTATCAATTTGCGGTTGTGTATATATTTTGTATATTTAAGGATGGATGGTAGTGGTAATATATTTTGTATGCTTTGTGTTTTCCTAGTTATGAGTGATCTTAATATTCAACACTATGGCATTGGAGTGGTAAAAGTAAACCATTTTCTATTTGATACGGTGAAGAAAAAAGTAGTTTGACACCAATTTTATCAAAAATAAAATATATATTATAATGTAATATTATATAATATTATATTATTATATAATATTATATTATAATATATAATAATATAATATTATATTATAATATATAATAATATAATATAATATTATTATATAATATATATAATATAATATTATGTATATAAATATTATATTATATTATAATATAATATTATATAATACTAATATATTTAATATTATAATATTATATATATTAATATAATATAGTAAAATGATATAATATATAATATATCTATATCGTTGTGTTTGTCTAACGTGCACAACAAGGAAAAAGCACACTAAAAATGACTCGAGTTTTCCTTTTTCTGATTTAATATAATATAGTATATTGTATTATAATATAATATATTTTATATAATATATATATATATTATAATATGATATTATGTAATATATAATATAATATATTATATTATATTATATCATATTATAATATAATATAATATTATAGATATTCATTCCTAAATGGATATCCATTTTATAACAGATATTTGTTCTGCTTTGTTGTTTGCTATGACATCATGTACTTTTTACTTGAGCCTAGAAAAAGGAAAAGTAGATTTTCACATTTTTGGGCAAGTTAAAAATTCCTTTTTTTAACATCGCCACTTTTTGGACTCCCATGATCTTGCACAGACCTGAAGTATCCACTAAAGAGGTGCTTATGGTCGGGTAATGGAAACCTGAAGTTTTGATGTGCAAAGGTGGTGATGAGTTTCACGAAATGATGTTTTAGGGTGCCCATGGTTTGAAGTTTGAGTTTCAAAAAATTTCAACTTCATGGAAAAATTTAAAGTATCTTTGACTTGTTCTAGAATATTCATGTGCCAATTGTCACTTGGCACATGCTTCTTTATGATTTGTTCTTTTGGATTCTTTCATATACTTTCTTGAAATAGGTCCATTGTGTTGCTTTATGAAGTGTGTCTTTGTACAAGGGGTTTGGCCAACTTTTGGGGTCCTCTAATAAGATTTGAGCTTCCATTTGACATAGGTACCATTGTTGGAAAGTTGGAAATAAAGTTTGCAACTTAGTTTATGCGACTTGACAATAATGATGACAACGTGTGTAATAATGCAAAATTGCTTCTTCAAGATTTATTCAATCCTTCTTCAAGTTGTAATTTGTAGATGCACAAAAAGGAAAAGTTGTTTGTTTGGTATGGAGGTTTTCCTTTGTCAAACCCCAAGGAAATGATGAATGAACAATGCTTACTAAAACTCACCACCTTTCAATGGCTTCCCTTAGAGGATTGAAGAAAAACACATCACTCCAAGGAACTTGATTCTTGATGGATTTGGATACTTGAAATGCTTGGATTCTTTAGGATCAACAATTCATATTAGCATTCACAAGATGCCATGAACACACATAGACTTGAACATGATGTTATGACCTTGATTGTTGCAACAAATGAATAATAAATCTACTCTTGAATGCTCTTGACAATAATATTTTTTCAATATGATTGCTTCATAAAGTGTGTTCTCACTAGTTCTTAGATTTTAAATGATAAAAGACTATGAATTTATAGGTTTTTACCTAATTTCTTGAAAATTAGATTCCAAAAGCTGACAATTGTAATTTGAATTTGAATCATTAAAACACAACCAAAAATATATTTAAAAATAGGTCTTAGGACTTAAAGGGGGCCCATTCGCCCATGGACGAATGGCTCCTAGCCTATAAGTCCATGACACTCATATTCTATGGAAATTAAAATATTAAATGCATTAATTAAATGTCGGTTATCCTTTCAGAAAATGATAAAAATAAGGCTTTGGAATGCATAATTTTACAAATTAGAAGCTTAATTAAGTCCAATAAATTAAGGGACCCAAACATAGTGTCAAATTGTAAAGGTATGCAATTTTCTACACTACATCCACACCTAGGTGAACATATATCCCTTTGCCCTAATAAAATTCTTAATGATGACACAAAGCATAAAAAAGAACAAAGGAATAAATCCTTCCTCATATCCATCCATCTTTCATATCATTTCATATCCAATCCATTTTTCACACTTGCATATCACTTCATTACCAATTTATATGCTTCACTATACATTTGATCAATGTGTTAATCTACATATAGTTCAATATAACTGTATTTTATTGAATAAACAAGTAAGAATCATTGTCATCATCATATCATCATCATTATCATAGACAGCCTATCCATCCTATTCTTAGCTTAACCAAAAAAAAATCCTTCCTAGCCAATCTCTCAAGGGGGGAATCATATCCTCCATCCCTTGGTCCACTGGGGCACAACCCCCAAAAAAAATTTATATCAATCTTTTTTCTTTGAAACAACAATATAAAACATATTGTCTCAAAGAGAGGCAAAATCTAGACACCTAAATATGGCTAATGCATTTTCATCTTATCATTTCATCATTATCCTTATTATTTTTTCTATCTATAATGAAATAAAATTTTATTATTTAATTAACCTAATATTTCTTTACTTTCATTCATAATAATTAAATAGTTTATTAATTATTTAATTATCATAATGTTTTTCATCATATCTATATTAATTAATTTTTTTTTTAATTATTTAGTTGGTTTATTATTTTTCCTCCAACATTAATTAAATTGAAATTTTAATTTATCTTTGGCCCTCTATAATTAAATAATTTTCAAAAAATATTTAATTAGCTAATAATCCTCTTTTAAATTAATTAAAATAATTTATTTAAATTAAATATTTTCTCTACAATAAATAAATAAATATTTATTTATTTCTCAAACTATAATTTTTAATTCTTTCAATTTTCCCTCCTCTCCTCTCTCTCTCTACAATTAACTAACTACCCTACCTTAAATATTCATATCCTACTCTATGTAGGAGATGACAACTCCTTCCCAGGATCCTCAACCTACAAAACAAACCACCCTCACAGATACACGAGAGAAGCACAAAGCTATTCTACCAAAATATCAAGAGATGATATTTAGAAAAATGAGATGATAAAATACATATTGTATATGACTTTTAAAGGCATGAGAAATGTGATGGGTGAAAAACTACCAGATACGAGAAAACTAATTATCCTTAATTATCCTAAGTTGAAACTTAAAACTAACAAACCCCCTTTAGTGAAAAATTAGGAAGATTATTATGCAAAAATGAAATGAAAGATGGGTTCCAGCTACAAGGCCATGTTAGGTACCCATGCACAACTACTATGTTATGCAATCTCTCACAACTAGAGAAAAGGAGAAAAACCCTATGGGAGAAAACTCCTCTCCAAAAAAGAGAAAATGAAAATAAAATAAAATCATGTGAGGAAGGATGGAGGACTCCATGATACCCCCAAGTACACCATCTGTCACATATGTATTACAATCATTAGGCCCCCATAAGAGGGAAAGAGAGAGACTATGTAGCCCCGCCACAATGTGTAATCACCTGGAAAAATGGTAAGTTCTTGAAGACAAAACATGCTCCAATGTTGACAAACAACTTGTCTCCCTTTTAGAAGAAACAAAACCAAGCACAAATGCAAGAATACTTCCCATTCCATTTAATAATTGAAAGAAAGAAGCATGGTGATGTCTCTGAAATCTGCTCATGTGACTCCTTTGCCACTAAAGATGAAGATGCCACAATCAAATCAGGTACATGCGTAATCAATGAAGAAGTTGAAAAATCAAGACTATGCAGAAACTAATGCTAAACAATATCCAAAGATCATGATGGTTGGACAATAGTTGTGCTATGGTTGTCATCAAAGATGATAGATAACCCCTCAAATGTGTCCTCCAAATTTGAAATGTGAGACTCCACAAACAAGGATGTAATGTTTGATACATAGGAATCCCAATCAAGAAGACAATGAGATACTTGTTGTAATGAATCACAAGATGTTCTCAATGAATCATCGACACAAGATGAATGGTCTTGTTGAATAGGAATGATAGGAGCCTCAATCAATGACTCTGCACAATGAATCATTGAAGATGAAAGTACATCAACTATCCCTAATGGAGAAGGAGCATCTGAAGAACCCTTGTCATCCTCATATAAAGATTCAAAATATTCCAAAACATCAAACTTCTGCATAGTAGCATGATCATAAGGTATCCTATTTGAAAAATGAAGAGGCACAAGATAATTTGAAACAGGATCATCTAGGAATAGTTGAGTATCAGGATCTCCATGTATCTCCCAAATTTTAGTCCAAAGAATATGAGGACACTCAAAATGATTAATAGCATTCAAAGTGGCATCATCAATATGCATTGCAATAGCTCCTAGGACATGATCCATTTTGTAATTTCATGGAAATTTCTTACTATTAGTACCAGGAGGTGGAACAAGATTATACAAATGTGGCAATAAATGAAGCCATCTAAGATGTTTTATGATACCATCTCTCCATTGTTTATAGTTTCCCCTTTTCAACATAATCACAACATGAGGAAATGAAAGCCCCATAATGAACTATGACAAATCTCCAAGAATACAAAGACATTAACCTTCAACAACAATTAAAAACTCCCAAATATGATATATATTGCAAATGAAGCCTTCCCAAAATACTTCAGGAAGCAATAATGCAAAAAAGGGTTGAGAATTTAAAGAAAATTGAGCAAAAAATTAAACACCTTACTGGGCATTTTGTGTCGGGTTCTCATGCCAAATCACCAAGCCAAATCTCCAAATCAACTCGCCAAGCACACAAGCCACCACACAGAGCACACAAGAACTTCACATGTCTAGTGTGAGTGTTGGAGCATATAAAGGCTAAAAAGATACCTTCGTAGAAAATATGGGATAAATGTTCCACCAACCTCTTTCTAGACAGGCCCACCTCCACTTCAACACAACTTTGAAACCCTAAATATTTATTACAAACTTTAATGCTCCTTTCAATGGATAAAATCATGCCTCCAATGAATGCACAAATTAAATTCACCACTTCTAAAATGAACTTCCCAACTGCTCAAATGAAATTTATGGCTCCCTGATTCATCTACAATGGAAAATCAAGTCACATATTTGCAACAAAATAAACCTTACAATAGAGGTGATTGCAACAGCCTTGGAAAAATCATCCAGGACAAATTACACTAATGACTAGTGAGTGTGTGAATCGCACCTTTAAATGGATTGTTCACAACCTAGGAAGGATGATTAGTGCACCCTTCTATCAGATATCAAGTCAAAAAAAACTGTTGGATACCCCTCCCAAGCTCATTCATGCTCAAATGAAGAATTCCTTGTGCCCAAATGGTCAATCATTGCACCAATATGGCATCTCCTTTGCTTGAAGAAGATCACGCTTAATATAGGCTCTCTTATACAAAAACCACCACCAACAATAGGAGATCATGCCTCCAACACAAAATTGTCACCCCTGATAGGTTAATCATGCCAATTAAATTTGTGGTCTGTAGTTGAAATCCATGGCTTGCTAAGCAAAGAAAGTCTCCAAAAAAAATGCGAGTGGTTGAAATCACCCCTCCACATCTTGAAAGGGTTAAATCATGGCATGCACAATCATGGAACAAAATAATTGGAGCCTCAACAACACAAATCACACCCTAAGCAACACAACCAAGCTATGATTGGTGCAAGGGCACCAAAACAATTTATGTAAATATGGTCATTTGTTAGGTTTTAGGTGTGTTAAGTCTTTTTCCATGCAATTAAGGTCATAATAGAACATCTTCTAATGTTTTGAGGTCATTTTGAGTCAGTAGTGTTAAGTGGTTAAGTTTTACTTAAAAGTTGTTAATGTTGCTTTAGCAACTTTTTCAAATTTTGTCATGTTTGGGAAGACCAACGGTTGGGTAGTTTAAAAATTAGTTGGAACTGATGGGTTTGAGTGAGAAAAGTTTAAATATGTTCTAAAACCTTGATTTCTAAGGTTCTTAAGTTGGTTGGAAGCTTTGTATTGAAGATTGAATCAATAATAATATAGTTTTCCTTGCAATTCACTGGTAAATTGTTATTGTAGACACCTGTACTGGTCTGTACTATGTAATATTTATTTAAAATATTTTTTATTAGATGGAGGCATCAGTTAGTTGTGGTTTGGACTTGATTTGATTGCATTTCATAAAGATTGAAGTGATTTATTGACAATTTACTATAGGCGGCCTGTAACTCAGAAATTAAAATTTTGAGAGTGAAAAATGGGATTATAAGCCATTCCACCTAGTGAAAATTGCTTCTAACTTGATGGAATTACTCCCTTAGGTGTAGGATGTTTTGTTTGTGTTTTTTTAAGAGCAGGGAAGGCATTTTGAGGGATTTTGTATGATGCCCTAGTTGTTATTTCATTGAATTTTGACCTAGTTTGGTGGCTTAAAGTTACAGATGATTGAGAAACTCTTAGGAAATGCTTTGTAAAGATTGGGTGAGCATGGGAAGACCTTAAATGAATTTTTTGAGGTGTTGGAAAGATGAACCAAGGCATGGAGTTGATAGTTTCAATAAAGCCCTATTGAGCATGCCTAAATTGGCATAAGTAAGGGTTTTGTGTTTTGATGACTTTTTGGTTGTTTCTTTTGATGAAAGCTATGGATTCAGGCTATTTGAGACCTATGGAGAAGGCTTGAGTAGAGATTTATGGCAGGAATAGGTTTTGTTTAGGTTTTGCTTTGGAAAAGAGGGCTAATTACAGCCATTTCCAGTGTACCAGTCAATTTTAGGAGAGTGTGTTCCAAAACAGTGATATGAACAAATTAGATATGTCAAAGAAGAGCTTAATGGGTATTTAAAAAGGTAAATATTTTGTGGTTCTTCAATGTATTTTGAAAGATATGGAAAGAAAAAACTAGTTGATATGCTATAAGGTGAATAGGGTGGAGTTGTGAAAAGTTTCCAAGATAGGATTTTTAGTATTGAAGGGTTGTTTGAAATTGTTTAAATTGTGATTGGTAGAAGGTTGCCTCCTTGCTCTGCATCAATTGGTATTAGATCATAGGTTTTGCTCTTTTGAAGGAGAAAAGTTGAAGTTTGGAGAAGGAAAAGTGTTGATTTGAGAAGACAAGATGCCTCCTAAAGGAAGTGGAGCCCTTGGTAGGGAAATAACATTGTTAAAGGAAACACAAGAAGCACTTTTAGTCAGATTTGTAGCATGGGAGACAAAGAAAAGAAGAGGAAAGGCCACTGAAGAGGAAAGTGACCGATAAGAAGAGGAAGAGGGCGAGGATGAAAACCCTCCAAGTGGAAGAGTCCAAGGTGATGATTTGGATCTTGATGAGAAAAGGATGGTGAAAATGCTCAAGGTTGTTACAGGAGATGATTTTGGTGAAAAAATAGATGTGCCAATGTATAATAGCAAATTAGATGTTGAAGAGGTATTGGACTGGATAGATGCACTAGATAATTACTTTGAGTATGAGGAGGTTGTTGAAGATCAAAAGGTGAAGTTTGCAAAGACTAAGTTGAAAGGTCCCAGTCTTACATGGTGGAATTATGTTCAAGAAAAAATATTGAAGAAGGGGAAAACAAAAATTAGTTCATTGGATAGGATGGTGTCAAAGATAAAAAGCCAATTCTTGCCAGATGATCATGTTATACAAACTTTCAAGAAGTTGCAAAGTTTAAAATAGAAGGATAAAGATGTCATGACATATACTAAAGAATTTCACAAGTTGAGCATTAGTTCTGGTCATATTGAAGATGAGAATGAAAAGATTGCAAGGTATATGTGTGGGTTAAGATTTCAACTTCAAGATGAATTGAGTTTGGCTACACCTAGATCAATTGAAGAATATTTTCAATTGGTTGCTAGGGTAGAAGAGAAATTAAAAAGAAGGCAAGAAAGACAAGAAAGAGGCAGAGGCAACACTAGTAGAGGAAGAGGTTTAAGGTAGACTTATGAAGATCAAGAAGATGCAAGGGAAAATAAAGACTAAGTTGTTGATCAAAGAGGTGGTTTTGGAGGTTTCAGAGGAATATTTGGTGGAGGTAGAAGTTCAAGTTCATTTTTAGGAAGGTGTTACCATTGCAATCAGTTTGGCCATGTAGCATGGGAGTGTCTAGAGAAACAAGCTTCTACTTCATGTGGTGGTTATGAGAGAGTACAATTGGTGCAAGAGGAAGATTATGAGAGTGTTCATTCTCCTAATCAACTTGTTGCTCCATAAATTAGGGAATTATTGATGGTGAGAAGAACATTACTTAAAGCATCAAAAGAGGAGATAACTCAAAGGAGAACACTTTTCAAGACCACCTGCAAGTGCAATGGAAGGGTATGTAAGGTTGTCATAGATTCAGGGAGTACTAATAACATAGTGTCAATAGAAATTGTTGATAAACTGAAATTGGAAAAGATTCCTCATGGAACACCTTATAGAGTGTCTTGGTTGAATGGTGATCAATCAATTTTGGTGAATGAGAAAGCTTTGGTTGAGTTTAAAGTTGTTGGATATAAGGATAAGATACTTTGTGATGTCTTGCCTATGGATTGTTGTCATTTGCTACTTGGAAGACCATGGTAGATTGATAGGCATGCAATTTATGATGGGAGACAAAATACTTATCAGATTGAAAAGGATGGAACAACTTTTACACTAACACCATTGTAGGAAGATGTTAAGGGGTAGACCAAGGAAGCAAAGGTGATTATGTTAGAAAAGAAGGAGTTCATAAATCATGGGGAAGACAAAAATGAAGAGTGTGCAACCACTACAAAAGAAGAAAATGTGAAGACAACAAGTTTGAAAAGTAATCCAATGTTGGAAGGAAATATTGATGATTTGGTGAGAAAAACAGGTCAAGAGAAGGTCAAGGATGAATTGGTTGAGGAAGTGCAAGATTGGCATGATAAGATCATGATAGGAACAATGCTTTATTCTTTGGTTTCAAAAGAGGCTAAAGGGAAGTCAATTTTTGTCAAGACAGAGGTTTATAAACCTAATGATATAGAGATTATTGGGGTAGAGAATCTAATGATAGAGATAAAAGGAAAAAGTGGAGTGGTTAAAGGTGTTTGGCAAGGACAAGTGGGTGAATTCAAGTATGCTTCAAGAGTAAAGAAGAGGAAAAATCAAAATATAGATGGCAAAGGTATGCTTATAGGTTTGAAGGCAGGTTTCACATTGTTTCCAAATAAAAAGAAGGCTAGAGAACATATAACAAGTCTGTTTGTAAAGATGGAGCAGTGTCTAGGTGGTAAACAGTTCAAGAGTGCAACGCATAATTCAAGTCTTCAATGTTTGATCTAGTGGAAAGGATTACCAAACAAAGGAGCATTTGGAGAACAAGAAGGTGGAATGATCAAGCATGATTTACTACAATTTGGTCCTCAAAGGGACTTAAGATCTTTTTCTGGCTGGGTGTATGGTGTAAGGGCACCAAAACAATTTATGTAAATATGGTCATTTGTTAGGTTTTAGGTGTGTTATGCATTTTTACATATAAGGTCACAATAGACCAACTTCTAATGTTTTGAGATCATTTTGATTCGGTAGTGTTAAGTGGTTAAGTTTTAGTTAAAAGTTGTCAATGTTGCTTTAGCAACTTTTTCAAATTTTGTCATGTTTGGGAAGACCAACGGTTGGGCAATTTAAAAATTAGTTGGAACTAATGGGTTTGAGGGAGACAAGTTTAAATATGTTCTATAACCTTGATGTCAAGGTTCTGAAGTTGGTTAGAAGCTTTGTATTGAAGATTGAATCAATAATAATACAATTTTCCTTGCAATTCACTGGTAAATTGTTGTTGAAGACCCCTATATAGGTCCATACTATGCAATATTCATTTAAAATCTTTTGTATTAGATGGAGGCATGAGTTAGATATAGTTTTGGCTTCATTTGATTGCATTTCATAAAGATTGAAGTGATTTATTGACTGTTTATTGTAGGCGACCTATAACTCAAAAATTAAAGTTTTGAGTGAAAATTGGGATTATAAGCCATTCCACCCAAATGAAATTGCTTCTAAATTGGTGGAATGGCTCCCTTAGGTGTAGTATATTATGTTTGTGTGTTTTTAAGAGTAGGGAAGGTAGTTTGAGGGATTTTGTATGATGCCCTAGTTGTTATTTCATTGAATTTTGGCCTTGTTTGGTGGCTTGAGGTTAGGGATGATTGATAAACTCTTGGGCAGTGCTTTGTAAAGGTTGGGTGAGCATGGGAAGACCTTAAATGAAGTGTTTGAGGTGTTTTAAAGATGAATCAAGGTGTGGAGTTGATAGTTTCAATAAACCCCTGTTGAGCATGCCTAAATTGGCATAAGGGTTTTGTGTTTTGATGACTTTTTGGTTGTTTCTTTTGATGAAAGCTATGGATTTAGGCTATTTGATACCTATGGAGAAGGCTTGAGTAGAGATTTGTGGTTGTCAGAGGTTCTGGTTAGGTGTTGTTTTTGAAAACAGGGCTAATTATAGCCATTTCTAGTGTACCAGTCAATTTTAGGAGAGTGTGTTCCAAAACAATGATATGAAAAAATTAGATATGTCAAAGAAGAGCTTAATGGGTATTTAAAAAGGTAAATATTTGGTGGGTATTCAACGTATTTTGAAAGGTATGAACAAAAAACACTAGTTGATATGCTACAAGGAGAATAGGGTGGAGTTGTGAAAAGTTGCCAAGATACAATTTTTAGGACTAAAGGGTTGTTTGAAATTGCTTAAATTGTGATTAGGAGGAGGTTGCATCCCTGCTCTGCATCAATGATGAACACAAGAAAATATCAGGATAATTCTCGCCCAACATACCAAACACGAACACAATAACAAAAAAATTGTAGAGTATGAGAGCGATAGTAATGACTACCCTGATATCAGCATCAATAAGCATACACGAGGATGCTCAAACCTTCATCCCAATTCATATTAACATATACTTCTACCCTTTGATTAAAATTGAGATCCTGAAATGGAAAAACAGTCTGCAATGGCCTCCACAACACTTGGCAAAGGGAAAATTCACACAATAAAAGAATGATGCAAAATGCCTCTCTTCAACAAGAAAAAATGGCAATAATGAAAAATGTGAAATTTAACAAATTTCAAATGCCAAAAAAAACTTTAGCAGCCAAAGAATATGCTTGGATCTCCTTGGTAAAAACTCTCTAGGAAGGTAAGTAGGAGAAGGACCTCTGATACCATGTAGGAGATGACAACTCCTTCCAAGGATCCTCAACTTGCAAAACAAACCACCCTCATAGATACACGATAGAAGCACAATGCTATTCTGCCAAAATATCAAGAGATGATATTCAAGAAAATGAGATGATAAAATACATATTGTACATACATTTTAAAGGCATGAGAAATGTGACGGGTGAAAAACTACCTGATATGGGAAAACTAATTATCCCTAATTATCCTAAGTTAAAACGTAACACTAACACTCCAATAATCTTAAAATGAAATTTTTGTGTTACCTTATAGAGAAGATAAGTGAAGTATGTGATTTGGTCTACCTATTAGCTTATGGGGATATGAATCGACCCCTTTCCTATCAGGCATCGTAAAAACAAAGAGAAGCATCTATGGGGGCTTAAAAACTACTTTGAAATCCAAGCCTTTTCAAGTGTTAACTTGATCATTATGCATAGCAATAAAAAGGTTTTGCTTACTTCATGCATTGGCTAGATGGTTTTCTTTTGAACTTAAATGTCTCTTGTAATATATGAAGTTGATAGAATCAAGGTATCAAGTTTGAAACTATTATCTTTGTCAACATATCAATCTAATTTCCAACTTGAACTTCTCTCTTTGATCAATAGATTGATAGCTAGTAGAGAATTCCCTTCCACAAGGAATTTTTTAATTTTATAAGAAATCACCACAATTAGACCTATAATGTGAACTTTTAATTCCACTTCATCACTTATGTAAATGCTTAGAAAAGTTGAGTCTCCATAGTTCAAATCTATTTATGAAGATTTGGTGACAAAACATCACTATATTGAACATGGATTTCCCCTTACAACCCCACCAAAATTAAGTTTATGAAATTCTTATAAAAGTACTCTCAAACATTTTTTTTTTGGTTGAATCCATCCATTGTTAACATTTATCATGAGTTTTCTTCACTCGTCATTACCAAGCACTATTGAAACATAAAATTAAAAATTAAAAAAGATCCTAGTTGATCACAAAACATGTATTTCTCAACATAAGTATTCTTTACTTCGTTGTTATCCCTGCTCAATCGTCATGTCCATGAGAGTGGAACGTTCATAGCACTTGCAAACCATTATTATATAACTGTTTTACAGGGTAAAATAAATAATCCTCTCCCCCAACAATTTCCATAAATTAACGACTAACATTTTTACACCCAACAACAAGATGCTGGTCCAGAAACTACACAAGAGTTATCTACATAAGCTTTTACAATTTAAGATGCAAATGCTGTTCATTCCTAAGCAGTGGAGACCAATCATAACTGTACAAAAAACTTTGGATTGTGGGGAAGACGAACCAATCCATGCCAACACATAAAAGAGAGGAATGATTGCAAATGCTGCAGAAGTTTTAACATTCGAAATGGAGAACCAAAGAGTGCGTGCAGACTTGCGCTTTCGTCAATGAGGATTCAAGAACTTCTCCCCTGTCCCCTCCCGTTCCTCATACCTGTCTTCTATAAATAAGACAAGTCCATAATTCCCGAGGACGCAGACCCAATGTGGGGATTCGGTGGATCTGCGTACCCTCCCCGGAGAGCGTGGAAAAACTCAAAACTCACCCTCTGTCGCGTGGTGATCCAACTATGTCGGTGCGTCACATCCATCACTCCAGATGATCCCAATATGGTCTAGCAGTGAAGAGGCAGGGATCACCTTCCTTATAAGCCAATACATAGCTTATAAATAGCTTATAGGGGGCCACCTAATGTTCTCCGACAGAGAGGACCATCTGTTTCGCGTCCTACATGAGCAAATTGAGGGTGCGAGAGAGTAAAGAGTAAAAGGAAATAATTACGAAACTTGATATTGATGTCTGTCACAGGATCGACAATACTCACTACTAAACGACGAAAAAGCCATCAAACATTTGGAATATTGACGCCGATTTTTTAGCCAAGTACGAAAGATTGCACGCAAGAATCGAGAAAGTTTACCTTAGATTTCCAGTACGTACACAAGAAAAGAAGGGATCTTTGTCGGCTCTGCACCGCAAGGGAAGAACGGGCATAAGGTAGGAGAGACCGAATGGAGGAGGCGCCGTTAACCAAGGCTTTTATGGGGAGGAGGACATGACGCAAACATGTGGAAATGACATGATAGTAAACAAGTGGAGGAAGAAGCCAAATATTGCATCACCAACGAAACATGTAGACATTTATCCTGACCTCATTATCTATGTAAAAGATAATATAGGACACAATGGTATCCAATGCTATGGACAATATCCGTCTTGTGGTAATGATCTCATGTCGCTTAGGTTTTGAACAAGGAAATGGATTTTGAACAAGGAAATGGATTTATATTAAGTAAAATTCAAAATAAAAAACTTGTTTAAAGGTTAAAAAATCATAGAGTTTCAAGTCATAAATCTCAGCATATACATTATCATGGACTCTGAAAATTACATGTTTTTAACTTGTTTAAAGGTTAAAATGTATGCGTCAAATCTTTAATGAAGAATAGGAGAGAAATACAAACTAGAGCATATAGATTCAAATTTTGTTTTAAAATGTTACTACAATCATAGAGGATGTTATCTAGTTGTAGAGTCATCTTTTGTACAATACTTCAAGATAGACACAAATCAATATAAGAAAAAGTATTGAAATATTTTAAATAAAATGATTGTAGTAAATGAACAAAATCAAAAGAAGAGTTAGATAAAAAAAAAGCAAGTTATTTAATCTAAAGAAGCAAATCTTGAAATAACATATATCAAGAATAGGAAATTTTGTTAAGACTACATGTGGGAGTCTATCAAAGTGGTCAAATACCTATAGACTTAAACCATTTTTAATGTGGTCATGAATAGATAACTCAATGAAATATGTTTTATTCATCTAGTCTAAACACATATGAGTAGAATACTAACAAGTACTTGATAGTCAACGATGATATGAGATATATATAGTTTCACAAATTTGACATAATAGATCACAATAAGAATCTCAACATAGAATAATTGGGAAATATAGTGGGAAGAAAAACATTTTTTGGGAGATTTGGAAAACCTTTTTGGAAATTCATGGTTAATTTTGAAAGGGGGAGTTAAGGTTAGGGAGAAATAAGTTTTGATTCATGATATGGAAAGTGTTTTTAATATGCATGTAAGGAGGAGATTGTTGGAAGTTTGGAAGTCTCTCATTATTGATGCAGCTTGGAAACATGAGCATGAAGTGTACATAAATCAATTGATTTAGTTGACCTAGTGTTTTCATTGATGTCAACATTATGGGGAAGTATTTTTGGTGTCATTTATACAGTACTAACTATATCGAAAAGTTGATTTATCAAAAATATGGCTAAGTGTTCTTTATTGATGGTGTTGTGGTTTAGTGCATCAATTTTTTGGGTTCACACTTCATCGCAAGAAGATGTATAACTTTGCGCTTTTAACCATATCATTGTGATTGGCTTATATAGCTATATTCAAGATCTCGTGAAGTTTTGTGAAGCGTACTAGAATATATCAATGATAGATTTCAACTCTGTAAATCACTGTCATCTCTCTATTCAGTATACCAGCATGGGAGATTCTCCATTTTCTTGAGAAGAATGTTTTGATGTTGTGGTTCTAAATTTAGTCTCACCGATGTCAACGAAATCAAAAATTGAATAAAAATCAAATTTGGGAGTTGTGTGTGTTGGGAAGAGTGTGTATGTTTGAAAGTTTTTGTGATTAGGTCCTATTCCTAGTCGACCTAATCCATGATATGTATTGAGAATATTAAATATACATTGCAAATGTTAATTGGATCTATTTTAGGTCCATGTCGACTTAAATTAAGTATTTCATGTTTTGTTTGGGCTTGAAGATGATTTTGAATCTTGTGTGGTGCCAACAAAAGCTATTTTGGATTGTTTTGTTTACATCTAATTAGGCCGACCTAATTGATGTGTGTGGATATATATATATATATATCTTTGAATTAAGGCATGAGACAGACAGATGAATCAAGGCATAAATGGAATATCAAGTGCGAGTGGTATCACATGATGTGAACATGTGAATTCAATGGTAAGAGTTTAGAATCAGAGTAGAGATGTTGAGAAATTGCTAAGCAGAGTAGTACTTCATATTCAAAGCTTCAAAGGAACCAAAATACAACACAAGAGAGGTGCACTTTGTATCAATTCATACTTGGGTAGTGATAAAATTTTGTATTGTACTTAACTCTAGCTATGAGCCTTATAAGGATAGTGTGTCCTAGTAGTGAGCCCCTTTAAAATATAATATCCATATATAATATATTGTGAGCTAATCCTCACCTTGGTTTTTCCCATTCTGGGTTTTCCACATAAAAATCCTGGTGTTCTTGTGTTTTGTGATTTTGTGGATGATTCTTTCTTTCACTCCTTACTTCTATTAATATGATTTGGTGATTGTATATGATGTGTTCAAAAAGTTATAAAATACTGATTCACCCCCCCTCTCAATATTTTGAATGTTCAACAAACACTTGCCAAAGTTCAAAGGGAAAAGATCAAAATCAACATCTTAGCATTTGCAAGAGTTTTATGATTTAATGGGAAATTATGAGATAATGCATGAAGATGTTGTCATGAAGTTCTCTATTCAATCTCTGAAGGAAGATGCTAGAGATTACTTTTCAGATTTACCAGTGTGTTCCATCTCTTCAAGGAATGAATTAATGGAAACATTCATAGAACAATTTGGTGAGAGAATTGATCCAAGTTCAGTGAGATAAAAACTTATGAACATCTAGAAAGAAGATGATGAGCTTGTTTATGCATTTGGTCTCATATTTTCAAAGGCAATAAGGTATATTCCAAAAAATATAGGACCAAATGATTCATTGTGCTTGTTTGTTTACCTTGGTGCATTTGATGAAAAAATGAGCTACTTTTTAAGAGAAAGATCCTACAACAAATCATCACACATATCAAATTTCCATGGATATTGAAAACAACTTAAAATATTCAATGATTAAGGGATACATGGTTGCAAGTGTTGGTTATCCTAGCACACCTCGTGCAAATGGAATTCATTGATCAGACAATAGAAATGATTGTCAAGATGATAATTCTTTTATTGTTACAATCAATCTATCATTACATGATGCAATTAATGGTGAACTCCAAGTTGAACATGAACAAAATTTGAGTAGTGTTGATATTATGTCTTTTGTTCAAGAATTGTCTAACGTGAAGAGACATAAGGGAGAAGCACCATATGCTTTGTTTGCAATGTTTTTGGATGCCTTGTTGGAAGTCCCCAAAAATTTTAGACATAAGGATTCAATGTGCATTGATTTGTTTTGTGAAATCTATGAGTCAGGGTTGACTACTTTGCTAAAGGAATTGAAGCCTCATAGTTTTGATCAAGTACTTGATTGGATAGAGATTGTTGAAGGAGCCCGATGTGATTATGAACAAAATATGATATCTCAAAATGCTAATAGAAGTTGTCCTACTGAGCAAAATAAGAATATGATGCATATAATTGGAAAGAGTATATCAAAAAATAAAGATCCATCTTGTGTAAATGAGGATAGTGATTTTAATCATCCCACAAGTAGTATATATGTAGATCAATATAAGATAATGATACATGGTATGATGACCAAGTAGATATGCATGAAATATCTCCTTGTAATATATTGGTTAATGAAGTAAAAGAGGTGCACTATGGCATTCCATGTCATTTTTTTATCAGTGACAATGGTGCAAATGTTGCAGATATCCCATTGCAAATTAGTGGTTATGATATTGAAAATGAAAATTTAAGCATTCCTTCTAAAGATTCTGAGCATAGTTTATGTAGTGATGAATTTTCTTGTGATGAGGATCATGATGGAAGTGAACTTGGTTATTTTTTTGAGGATTATGAATGCTTCTATAAGGGTGATTAGAAGTGTTTTCTTCACATAAAGGATGCATTGATACGAATGTTGATGAAGTCACTTGTTCACAAGTGAATGAACAAATTTCACTTGGTGAATACCTAGAATGTAGTTTAGGTTTTCTATCAATATAGTGTACTAACTCTGTGAATGATGATAAATTTGAAGATAAAAACTTGTGTGTTCAATATCCCAGTCCTAAGCACAGTGTTAGAGATGATAACGATGTTGATGATGTTGAATATGATGCTAATGGACATGATTATGTCCTTGGTGTTTGTGATTGTTTATGTAAAATAGATATGGTGATGCTTGTGACACATGAAGATGATGTTGATGTGCAAAATATTGGAAAGTGTGTCGATTCAGATTTATATGTGAAGCTACTAGCTCATGAAAATAATGATGAGATGGAATATGCTCTTTTCATTATAGAAATGAACATATTTTCATTCAATGAAGAGTGCATTGGTGTGAAAAAAGAATGAAGATGCTTGTTAAATTGTTAATGAACAACTTGCAGATTACAATGGATCTTCCAAATTTGGGTCAACATACCTATCAATTTATGAAGCACATGAAGTTGTGAAAACAACTGAATGTCTTTCTGATGACCATATTAGTTCTCAAATGTTTGAGCCTTTGTTTGAAGCATTTCATTTGGAATTGCATAATGGTCTGAACAATGATTTTTACATCATGTATAAGCCTATGATGGAAGTGTTTACTAATGCATGGGATGTTGATAGTACTGATATTTATTTTGATAACCCTGTTTTGAATTATGACAATGATGTTATGGATTTTGATGAATATTATATTTATACCACTGGGGCATGTAATAGTGTGATTGATTTGTAGTGCTCAAATGAATGTGACTATCAATATAATGAAATTCATTTTGAGAATATCCCTATGTATGAAATTTTTTTGTTCATCACACAAGATGAGTGCTTGTCTGGCATGGGACAAAAAATAGAGAATAACTCCAATCTAATTTTTGTATTCAATCTGATTTCTTAAACTTGGAGCTACAACTTGACTTCAATAAGTCAGGGAATATGCTTCTAGATGGGACTATTAAACAAATTATTTATGATAGTTTCATGTTTGATATGCAAACTGAATATGATGTCTGGATTTATGATACGAACTACCAAATGGACTATGAGTGTTTTCAATTTTTAGTTTAATTGGATGAGCATTTAATGGAACATGAAAATTAGTAAGATAAGGTAAAATGTCATAGGGATTATGGGTTTTAGTTAGTGTTTGATTGCAATTTTTTGATTGACAAAATTAATGGTGGCATTGGAAAGCATAGTAACATGTTTGAGCATGCTAGTGGTGATGTTGGTTTTTAGGTATGCAATGGCAGTGTTTTCAAACTTGGCCTAGTGCAAATATTGGAGAAAAAAGTATTTAATAGGGGTAAATACTGGTTCTACATTTTTGGTGGGCCTAGGTGTTGGTTCTCAGTTGTGTTCAGGTTGGTTTGTCCTTGATGACAAAATTCTTCTTTGGGTATCATATCGGCATGAAATTCACGTGGTCTTGGTGACAGTGGACAGGTCTATCAGAATGGTTTTTGTTCACTGCTGAGAGGTCTTACTGAATGAGTCAGGTCTCACCGACTATTACATAAGGAGGTTCAATTGGCGTAAGTAATCCTATTGGCATTGTGTCTTGGCGAGTTTGACTTGTTACATCGACCGACTGGTGGTGGGAAGATACATCAGTAAGTGTTAGGGTTTTTGGCGTGAGGTCTCGGCGAGTGACCTTCGGTCTCGGCGACATTACACATGGAGCTTCACAGGCAGCTTTCAGCATGACTTCTTTTTTGTTTCAGCGACAGAGAGTGTTCCCTATCGGCAAGTGTTACACTATCGGTATGTGGTCACAGCGAAATTGGTATGTCACACCAATAAGAGATTAAATGGAAAAACATCGGCAAGAGCTTAAGGCTTCGACGAAGGGTCTTAGCGAATGTGCAATGTCACACTGACCACCGTTGGAAAATTGCATATTGGCAAGAGTTTTGCTTCGATGGAATGTCATAGAGAACACTTTGGTCTTGCCAACTAAGTCTTATGAAGTGCTTTCCGTGAGAGATTGGTATTGTCTCAGCGACTTAGTGAATAATTATTTTTTTTCGGTATGACAAAGTATTCTCCGAGAGGTCTCCCCAAAGGTTGTAGGTTACAGTGACACATAAGAGTTGAAAAGTCTTTTCGGTGAGACTCTTTCATCAAAGAGAGGTCTTGGCGAGGATGCTGTGTCTTGTCGACAAAGTCATATGAATGACTTTCGGTATAACGAAGTTGATCTATATGATGTCTCTTCGATATCAAAAGATATAGCGATAGTAAATGAAACAAAAAGGGCATCTTGGTGAGAAGTTTCCTTATGTCTCAGTGAATGAATAATATACTAAGGAAGCCCATCGATGAGACATGATGTATTCATTATGTCTTCTCCCCGACTCTGATGTGTCAAAGCAAAAGCGAATTGAACCAAGGGGATGACTAACGGTTGAATTAGGGTTGAACGTTTGGCATTAAAGTTGCCTTCGGCATACCGTCACATCGATTGAAAAGAAGGTTACTTAGGGAAAAATTTGTGATTATTCTTTTTGATTGGGTATGAAACCCTAGCCTGGCCGCCATCATGAGAAAGCTTCATAAACTATTCTTTACTATTGTTGCTGGCTATAATGGCATTGTCAGGATGAAATTCATTTTTGGTTCATAAATGAATGGTATGGCTGCTATGTTTGATGCGCCTCTCTGGCTAGAAGCTTGTCAGTGGTTGATGGAGCCATGGGAGTTGCAAAATTTTCTGGTATTTTTATTTATGTGTTTCATGCTGCATATACTGGTTTATAATCACCATTTTCTTTAACTGCTCTCTGCATCTCTGTTACTAATATGACAAATGATGCCCTAACTGATTATTGTCTTTCATACATTAGAGGTTATGATTTTCTGTGGTGGGCAGTTGTGCTTTTTATGTAGTGAAATGATCTCATAAGTTTCAAACTTGTTGAGGATGGCTCTTAGCTAGGTGAAACGACTCTTGTTGTGTTTTGGTTGTTTAGCCGTTACTCCTGAAGACAGTTACCTATCTGGTAGATGTATATATAGAAGCAAAAAACTCTTTTCTACTACTGTTGTTGTAATTCTGAGATTATCATTCCTTGGTTATATGAAAATGTATGGATAAAACTCTGCAATAAAATATGAATAACAATATGCAGAGATTGTAAATTTCTTCTCTATGTAGTATTTTAGGGATTCAATTATTAAACCTTTAAGGTATTCTATAGATGAGAAAATAGAGAAATATGTGCTTAACTAAAAATAGAGAAATCCTCTAAGTTATTATTATTGTTCAAAACATAATTTGAGGGGTTGATACTCCTTGAGATAGATATCTCTAAACGAGGGGTTGATGCTCCTTGAGTGGGTGCTCAAAAATCAGCCTATAAGGCATTGTGAATAGTTGATTAAAATATTAAGCCTGGAAGGCATTTAGGGAGTGGTTTTTATACCCCAGGAGGGTTTTCCACTCAACAATTTTTGTGTCACTTTGTTCTTCTATGTTCTCACTGCTTTATTGTGTTGTTGTTGTTTCAGTACACTATTGGGATTATTATTTTTCTCAATTCTATTTATGAATGATTACATTCAACTCATGAATGCATTAATCAGAATAACATCGAGATCAAATCTAAGCTATGTTTTTGAATTTTTTAAAATTTGTCAAATATGTTAAGACACTGATTCACCCCCCCTCTCAGTGTCATTTTAACTCCAACAATTGGTATTATAGCGTAGGGTCCTCTGATAGGTTTTAATCATCTTGGATTGATCTTGGTCTTGGAGTTTATTTTTAATGGCACATTCTCAAGATGGTGCCTCTGTAACCAGAGCTCCGTTATTTGATGGAACAGATTATGTGTTCTGGAAAATTAGAATGGAAGTTTTTCTTATTTCTTTTGATGTTGATGTTTGGAGCATGGTTATAAATGCTTACAATGTACCAGCCTCTATTCCCACTGAGCCTGCTAAAAAAAAGAGGTATGAAACAAATGCCAGAGCTAAGCATTCTATCTTGTGTGGGTTAACTAAAGATGTGTTCATTAAAGTCATGCATTGCAAATCTGCTCATGAAATCTTAGAAAAACTTGAAACTATATATCAAGGGAATGAGAAAGTCAAACTGTCAAAAATCATTATACTCAAGCATCACTTTGAGGAGTTGAAAATGAAGGATGATGAAAAAGTGGTTGAATATTTCCTAAGAGTTGATGAAGTTGTCAATGCAATGAAAGGTCTAGGTCAAGATGTTAATGAATTTGATGTAGTCACAAAGGTTGTTAGAACCTTACCATCCAAATTTGAATCTAAGGTTTCAACCCTAGAAGAAAAGAAACACTTTGATCAACTTACCTTAGACAGCCTGCAAGGAATACTTACTGCCTATGAAATGAGAACTAGCAAAAATAATTCAATAGGAAAAGAAACTGCCTTTAACACTGAAAAGAAAGAAAAAGTTGAAGTCTATGAATCAGAGTTGTATGATTCTAAAGAATCCCATTTTGTTAGAAGATTTAAAAAGGGATCAGGAAAATATAAGGGAAAAATTCCCTTTAAATGTTTTAACTATGGAAAAATAGGTCACTTTGCTACAAAGTGTCCCTATGATGATCAAATATGTGACAACGAGACAACTGAAAAATAGCCTAAGAAGAAGGCCTTTAAACCTAAATGTAATTTCAACTTCATAAAGAAGAAGAGTTTGTTTAGCAAAGATGAAACTGATTTTGAGTCTGAAGATTCATCAATAGAAGAAGATGGAACCTTGTTCATAACTAAGATTACTCAACAAGAAGATACAAACACCATTGAAATTGAAGAAGGTGAAGTAGATCTTCAAAGTGAGCTGAAATGTGCTTTACAAGAGATCAGAAAACTCAAAAAACAAGTTCTTGCTCAAAAACATAAACCAGATCAAGAAATGGTCTCTCTAAAAACTCAGCTTGAAGAAGCTAAAAGAGTTGAAGACTGTCTTCGAGAGACTGTAAGCTGCAAAGATCATGAAATTCAAAAACTGGAACAAGAAGTAGTCTGTCTTAGGAAGGAAATTGAAAAATATGAAAGCACTCTAAAACTGAATGAGATGCTCAGCAAGCAGAAGATGTACAAAGATAAAACTGGTGTTGGTTTTGAAAAGGGTGAATGCTCATTTGACCATGCAAAACAAAACCCATCTTCTGAAGTCAAAGGTTCAGGTTCAAATCACTCAAAATTTGGTAAGGATCATGTTTAGTCTTTAAGAGGTAATAGATCTTCATACAGTGTCAATCCTTTCTTCTATGGTTATTGTTTTTTCTGCAACAAATTTGGCCATAAGGTGAGCACTTGTAGGCTTATGAATCCTAGAGTACCTAGGTTTGGTCTTAGGCAACACTATGGTTTTTTTAGACAGATCAAATGTTTTAAATGCAATGCCTTGGGGCATTCTGTCAAGCAATGTAGAACTGATCTGCAATCGAAACAACAAAAAATTAAAAAGGTTTGGAAACCTAAGACTGTTAACAACATTGAACAAACTATGTTGGTTCAAACTGCTTTTCATTCCAAGAAAAATGACTTATGGGTCCTAGATAGTGGATTTTCTAACCATATGACTGGCTATAAGGATAAGTTTATAAATATTGAAGATTATGAAGGTGGTTATGTTAAGTTTGGTGATAACTCTGGTATTCAAATTAAAGGTAGAGGTTCACTTCTTTTGAATGAAGACACTCCTATCTATAATGTGTACTATGTGGAAGGTCTCAAACACAATCTTCTAAGTGTTAGTCAAATCTGTGATAGTGGTTATCATGTTCTTTTCACTTCGCAGGGATGTAAGATTAAGACCAAGCTTGGAAAGGTTGTTGCAATTGGAAGGAGGACTAAAGGAAATGTGTACAATCTTCTTGAAAGATCAAGAAATGACAATAATCAAGGTATGTGTCTAATGGGCCAAATTGAAGATAATTGGTTATGGCATAAAAGATTAGGACACATAAACTTTGAAAATCTAGTTAGAATCAGTAAAAATCATAATGTTAGAGGTCTACCAGTTCTTAGCAAACCAGAAAACTCTGTGTGCAAAGAATGTTTAAGTGGTAAACAGACTAAAATCAGCTTCAAAACAAAAGAACATTCTTCTTCAAAACCTTTACAACTTGTGCACACTGATTTATGTGGACCAACCAGAACAAGGTCTATTAATGGTGAAAGGTACTTTATGCTATTTGTGAATGATTATACTAGAATGATATGGGTCACATTTCTTAAGCACAAATCAGAAGCCTTTGGAAAGTTCAAAATTTTTCGTAAAATGGTTGAAAAGGAATCTAATCTGAAACTTAAATGTTTGCGATCTGACAAAGGAGGTGAGTTCACTTCTCAAGAGTTTATTGATTACTATGAACATCGCAACATTAAAAGATAGTATGCTGCAACAAAAACACCTCAACAAAACAGGGTAGTTGAACGTAAGAATAGAACTATAAAAGAAATGGCTAGAACCATGCTAGATGAAGCTAAGTTGACTGATATGTATTGGAAAGAAGTTGTTGATACAACTGTATACATTTTGAATAGAGTGCAACTTAGGGTGAAATCCAAAAACACTCCTTATGAACTTTAGTATGGAAAAACTACTTCTGTCAAACACTTTAAAATTTTTGGAAGTAAATGTTTTATCAAGAAAGATGATGATAACCTTGGGAGCTTTCAATCAAAGAGTGATGAGGGTATCTTTTTGGGATACTCAACTCATAGCAAAGCTTAAAAATGCCTTAACAAAAGGCATAATAATATTGTTGAAGTTGTTAATGTAAAATTTGATGAAAGACCACATTTGTTTGTTGAATCTTTGCAGGATAATGAGGAAGAAGAACTTGAACTTGAAATAATTTCAAAAGGAGATGAAACAACAAAGTCTATTGCTGAATCAGCAAGCCCTAAAAATGAAAAATCAAGTCCTGAAAAGGTTGCATCAAATGCTCCTTCAAAAACTCTAGCCATATATCACCCCAAATATCATATTATTGGGGATAAAAATGCAGGAGTTCAAACTAGAAGAAAGGCTGTAGAATCTGATGAAAAGGCACAAATTGCTTTTTGTTTAGTTACTTAGTTTGAGCCTAAATTTTTTAATGAAGCTCTCACAAATTCATGTTGGATTAATTCTATGCAGGAAGAAATTGATCAGATTGAGAAAAATCAAACTTGTGAGTTAGTCCCAAGACCAAATGACAAGAATGTCATTGGAGGCAAATGGATATATAGAAACAAGGTTGATGAAAATGGTAATGTTATTTGCAACAAAGCAAGATTTGTCTGCAAAGGCTATGCTCAACAAGAAGGTATTGATTTTGGTGAAACCTTTGCACCTATTGCTAGACTAGAATCTATCAGAATATTCTTGGCTTACTCTATTTACAAAAACTTTACTGTTTATCAAATGGATGTCAAAACTTCTTTTTTAAATGGCTATTTAGATGAAGAGGTCTATGTTGAACAACCTGAAGGTTTTATTTGCAAAGATAAGCCTGATCATGTTTACAAATTGAAAAAGGCCATCTATGGCTTAAAACAAGCACCTAGAGCTTGGTACTCTAGGCTGGACAGTCATTTAATTTCTAATGGCTTTGTTAGAGGAGGTGTAGACAACAATCTTTATGTTAAAACTGAAGGTTCTGATATTTTGGTTGTTGAAATTTACGTTGATGACACTATCTTTGGCTGCAACAATGTTACCTTGAGTAAAAATTCTCTCAGCTAATGGAATCTGAATTTGAAATGTCATTATTAGGAGAATTAAAATTCTTCTTGGGTCTTCAAATCTCTCAACGTGAAAATCAAATATTTCTTTCTCAAACTAAGTATGCTAGAGAGATGCTTAAGAAATTTTAGATGGATGAATGCCATCCAGTTAGCACTCCAATGATTACTGGATGCAAACTTACTAAGGTTGATGATTCCCTTGATACAAATCAAACTGATTATAGATCAATGATTGGCAGTCTGTTATATTTAACTTCTTCTAGACCTGACATCATGTAGGTAGTTTGCATTGTTGCATGGTTTCAGGCATCACCTAAAGAATCCCATGTCACTGCTGTTAAAAGGATTTTTAAATATATTCAGGGCACTCTTGATTATGGTCTTTGGTATCCTAGAAGCAATGATTTCTCTTTGATTGCTTATACTGATGCTGACTAGGCTGGTTGTTTAGATGATAGGAAAAGCACCAGTGGTGCTGCATTCTTTCTTGGTGATCGTTTAGTGGCATGGCACAACAAGAAACAAGTATCTGTTTCTCTCTCTACTGCTGAAGCAGAATACATTGCTGCCACTTCATGCTATACTCAAGTTCTTTGGATGAGTCAGACTCTTTCACATATGGGTATTGAAATTCCTAAACCTATTTCCATTCTTTGTGATAACACTAGTGTGATAAATATTTCAAAAAATCTTGTTATGCACTCTCGCACTAAACATATTGCTATCAAGTTTCACTTTCTTCGAGAAAAGGTTTTGGCTAATGAAGTATGTTTACATTTTGTTGGATCACAAGATCAGGTGGCTGATATTTTTACCAAGCCCTTAGCTAAAGAGTTATTTGAAAGGTTGAGACTTCGATTGGGAGTTATCTCTCAATCTTTACTTCTCTGATTTTACAAGCATTGGCTTAGGGGGAGCATGTTATATATTTTGATTCACTTACAACTCTCTTACAATATTGGTAGTTCCATTGGTACTCTTTTTTTGCAGCTGTTTTCTCATTATATTTTGGTTGGATTCTCAGTTATGTTTCATGGCAATGCACATTCTTCTGTTTAATCTCTGTCATTGAGGCAAAAAGGGGGAGAGTCATTTGTGTTTTTCCATCAAGGACAAAGGGGGAGTTTGTTGGTTCTCAGTTGTGTTCAGGTTGGTTTGTCCTTGATGACAAAATTCTTCTTTGGGTATCATATCGGCATGACATTCATGTGGTCTTGGCGACAATGGATAGGTCTATCAGCATGGTTTTTGTTCACCGCTGAGAGGTCTTACCGAATGAGTCGGGTCTCACCGACTATTACATAAGGAGGTTCAATCGGCATAAGTAATCCTATCAGCATTGTGTCTTGGTGAGTTTGACTTGTTACATCAATCGACTAGTTGCGGGAAGATACATCGGTAAGTGTTAGGGTTTTCGGTGTGAGGTCTCGGCGAGTGACCTTCGGTCTCGCCGACATTACACATGGAGCTTCATAGGAAACTTTCGGCATGACTTCTTTTTTGTTTTGGCAACAAAGAGTGTTCCCTATTGGCAAGTGTTACACCGTCAGTATGTGGTCACAGCGAAATTGGTATGTCACACCGATCAGAGATTAAATGGAAAAACATTGGCAAGAGCTCAAGGCTTCAGTGAAGGGTCTTAGTGAATGTGCAATGTCACACAGACCGCCGTTGGAAAATTGCATATCGGCAAGAGTTTTGCTTTGATGGAATGTCATAGTGAACACTTTGGTCTTGCCGACTAAGTCTTATGAAGTGCTTTCAGCAAGAGATTGGTATTGTCTTAGTGACTCAGTGAATAAAGTTTTTTTTCGGTATGACAAAGTATTCTCCGAGAGGTCTCCCAGAAGGTTGTAGGTTACAGCGACACATAAGATTTCAAAAGTCTTTTCGGTGAGACTCTTTCATCCAAGAGAGGTCTTGGCGAGGATGGTGTGTCTTATCGACAAAGTCATATGAATGACTTTCGGTATAACAAAGTTGATCTATATGATGTCTCTTCGATATCAAAAGCTATAGCGATAGTAAATGAAACAAAAAGGGCATCTCAGTGAGAAGTTTCCTTATGTCTCAGCGAATGCATAATATACTAAGGAAGCCCATCGATGAGACATGATGTATTCGTTATGTCTTCTCCCCGACTCTAATGTGTCACAACGAAAGCGAATTGAACCAAGGGGACGACTAATGATTGAATTAGGGTTGAACATCTGGCATTAAAGTTTCCTTCGGCATACCGTCACATCGATTGAAAAGAAGGTTACTTAGGGAAAAAAAAATATTATTCTTTTTGACTGGGTATGAAACCCTAGCCTGGCCGCCATCATGAGAAAGCTTCATAAACTATTCTTTACTATTGTTGCTGGCTGTAATGGCATTGTTAGGATGAAATTCATTTTTGGTTCAGAAATGAATGGTATGGCTGCTATGTTTGATGCGCCTCTCTGGCTGGAAGCTCGACAGTGGTTGATGGAGCCATGGGAGTTGCAAATTTGTCTGGTATTTTTATTTATGCATTTCATGTTGCATATACTGGTTTATAATCACCATTTTCTTTAACTGCTCTCTACATCTTTGTTACTAATATGACAAATGATGCCCTGACTAAGTATTGTCTTTCATACATTAGAGGTTATGATTTTATGTGGTGGGCAGTTGTGCTTTTTATGTAGTGAAATGATCTCATAAGTTTCAAACTTGTTGAGGATAGCTCTTAGCTGGGTGAAATGGCTCTTGTGTTTTGGTTGTTTAGCCATTACTCCTGAAGACAATTACCTATCTGGTAAATGTATATATAGAAGCATAAAACTCTTTTCTGCTGCTGTTGTTGTAATTATGAGATTATCATTCCTTGGTTGTATGAAAATGCATGGATAAAACTTTGCAATAGAATCTGAATAACAAGATGCAGAGATTGTAAATTTCTTCTCTATGTAGTATTTTAGGGATTCAATTATTGAATCGTTAAGGGATTCTATAGATGAGAAAACAGAGAAATATGTGCTTAACTGAAAATAGAGAAATCCTCTGAGTTATTATTATTGTTCAAAACATAATTTGAGGGGTTGGTACTCCTTGAGATAGATATCTCTAAACGAGGGGTTGGTGCTCCTTGAGTGGGGTGCTCAAAAATTAGCCTATAAGGCATTGTGAACAGTTGATTAAAATATTAAGCCTAGAAGGCATTTAGGGAGTGGTTTTTATACCCCAGGAGGGTTTTCCACTCGGCAATTTTTGTGTCACTTTGTTCTTCTGTGTTCTCACTGCTTTACTGTGTTGTTGTTGTTTCAGTACACTGTTGGGATGATTATTTTTCTCAATTCTATTTATGAATGATTACATTCAACTCATGAATGCATTAATCAGAATAACATTGAGATCAAATCTAAGCTATGTTTTTGAATTTTTTTAAATTTGTCAAATCTATTAAGACACTGATTCACTCCCCCCCCCCCTCTCAGTGTCATTTTA
This sequence comes from Sequoia sempervirens, assembly GCA_007258455.2. Lineage (NCBI taxonomy): Eukaryota > Viridiplantae > Streptophyta > Pinopsida > Cupressales > Cupressaceae > Sequoia > Sequoia sempervirens. The sequence goes on from VDFB02379412.1 coordinate 29,411, forward strand.
ACTCCAACACTAGGGCCACCAAGTGAAGTTTAAAAGTGAGTTCTAATGCAGCATAAAGGAGAAGTTCTAGAGCACCCAATGGATTTGGCACTTGGTCTACTCTCTAGAGATCTGGAATCTCACCATGCTTGCAAGGGGCATGTGTCCCTGAACATCAGCCATTGATGGCACCTTCAAATTTTTCAAATTTTTACACCTTCAAATTTTTCAAATTTGAAGTGCTTATGTCCTTTCAATGTGTCGATAGAAGCTAGGTTGACATATTGATAAATCTACCCTAGAGCCTATCTTTGCCAATTTAAATTTACAACACAAAGGTCATCTTGGAAACCTACATGGAAGAATGTTTCTTGGTACATATGGTAATACGCGTGCTCAATTTTGTGCTCCCTAGATGAGTTTTGATGGGCTATTTAATGCTTTTCTAACTATGACTAGGCTAAATTTGGTGATCCAAAAAGTTACAAATTTCATAATTCTGAAAGCAACCCATTTATTTTTTTGGTCTAAAACATCTTGAGTTCCATTTTCATAAAAAAAAAAAAGGTCATTTGATACATTATTTTAATGTATTTTGGTTGCGGTGAACATGTCTGGCGAGCTAGTTTACAAAGAAGGTACCTAAATTTTGATTGTTGGTTGAAATCTGATTTAAAACCCATGTTTTAAATAATTGATTATGGTCACTTACAAAAAAATTACGGTTCTAGAGGTCCCCATCTGTGTGCAGTGAAATTTCATCATTTGGGCAGCAAGCAAAATAAAAAATTGTTATATTTCCTAATGTTTGAAATGCAAATATTTGAAATATTTGAAATACTATACAATGCAAAGGCACATCAATTAGGGCAACATTTAGTTATCTCCAACTTCACTTTTCCTACCAACCCATAGTAGTGAAAGTTGATGCTAGCATAAGCTAGCAGGCAAGCAGGGAGATGTGCAACCAATGTAAAGTAGGAGGTTAAAGTTTTAAATAATTTATTAACACTTTATTAACTATTCCAGTGTTTTATTAAAGCCTTACAAAGTTTTCTTGCTTTTAAATTGCTTTTCCCACCAGCCTACAACAATGAAAGCTAATGATAGTAGATGCTTGTAGGGAAGTGGGGAGAGGTGTGGCCAACATGGAAAGGGATTAAAATATTCTTAAATGTTTTATTAAAGCTTTGGAAATGTTTATTAAAGCTTCAACACATCTTATTATCTATTGTTGCCCACCAGCCTGTACAAAATGATAGTGGGGAAGTGGGAAAGCATAAATGTGGCTTCTCCTAGGCATTAAAATTATTTCTCATCACATGCAAGGTCATTGTGAGGATTTTTGGTGTTGCAATTGAATTTTAACACATGGAATGGTGTTCAACAGTGATTTTAATTTGTGGAATGAGCATAAAATAAAATGTAATCACATTTTTTTGTCTTTGGGTGGATTTTTAAATGCATCTATAGGCAAGAAAATGTTGTTTCAACCTCTGCATTCCCCACACCCAGGCAGCAATATTGGCAATTTTTTATGCAATTTTTACTTTCCTATGAGGAAAAAAATGCCATGCAACCATTTCTCATGACCCATAAATCAAATCCAACACTTGGGCAATAGTTCTTATAGTTTTTTAAATATTTTTTATATGCTAATGGATAGAGAAACATCTGGATGAATTTTGTAATGATTCACAGGTATTTTGAATGCTTCCACATTGATTGAATATGCATAGGTGGAGGGATTATGCATAACTTGTTTGACAAAATGTCAAACTAAATGCAGTTTGAAATTAGGGCCTCATAGGGATAAAATGCATGATTAAAATCATGTATTTAAATGTGTGTAATACTTGGTTAAATGCATATGGGTAGAAATTTTACCTACAGAGAAAAAGGAGGCAATTGCGTATGTGGGTTTTGACCTAGAGGTTATTATTTTCACTATTAAGTGAAAATAGAGCTGGTAAATGGATTTCTATGTGTAGGTAAAAGGTTTGCATGATAATTTCAAGTGAAGGAAGATTGAAGAGGGAAAATGAAGTACAAAGAGGAATCTTCTAAATTCTAGTCAATTACAAATCAAAGGGTGCTAAAGTATGCCATGTGTCACCATGGATTATTTTAGGTTTTCTCCATTGTCTTCTCCATTCTCTTAAGGGAGAAAGTCTCATTGTAAGGGGGTTCTAGATTTTCCAGGTCTAGAGTATTGTAGTTTTTCATAGGGCTATCTCTAGATTAGAATTTCTTCAAAATTTAGGGTTCAATGTTGTAATCCATTTTGTAATGGCAAGCAAATCAATTTGCAACTTTTCAAAAGAACCATGTCATACTATAATGTCCCCAGAGTGTATGCATTGTATTTTTTATCAATACAATCAAGGATTATGATGGTTTTTGATGCACATTTTTTGTAATAGGTGTTTGGATTGATGGTTCATATTCAAAGAATAGGTTAAAGTGCACTCTCAATTAAATGTTGAATATATTGTATTGCATTCATGATCTATAAGAATGTTGCAGATATGTCCTAAAGAGACCTCATTATTTTAATGTAGTAATAATTTAATGGTCACTGGTTTTTTGTTTAGGCTATTACTAGATAGGTTACTTCATTTTGACTTTGTTATGGACAAGGCACTAGTTTAGTGTGTTTATTTTGTGTAAACCCTAGAAGGATCTGCCATTGAAAAATCTTAGTGAATCTTTTCCATTTTCAATTTTAAATTATTTCTAGTTTTCTGTATCTTCATGGAGATTAAAGAATACATGGGTTATGCTTGGGAATCATCTAGTTGTAACTCATTTGTGTATATGAGATGAAGATTTCTCTTAATTTATCTATTCTTGATTGAAGGTGTAAAGGGATCATGTCTAAATGTAATGAAATGTATAACACTCTTTATACATTCATCTGAGAACCATCCACATGTTAGAAATTTGTAATGTGTGGTCTAGTGCAAGTCATATTAAATGTGCAGATATTTGAATTGGAATAACCTCCTGAGTTTTTTGGAGTTCAAAGTGTAGAAGGTTGATCATACCCTTGTTCATTGGCCTTTCTTGTCCTTGATGTGATGATAGTACAAGAAATTTGTCTTAACTTTTTGATCCCTTGGTTTAGGCATTGCAATTTTCTTTAGGATTGGGGGTTGCAAGGAAAATCACCAACATGGACTACAACATCGAGCCAATGAGAACTAACCATTTGGAAAATCTCCAGTTCTGTCATCATGGGACCAACATCCTATTAGGAATTTCCTGCAAAAGATATCAATTAAATGTAGATAAAGATTAAATAGAGCAATGACAAATACACAGAAATAATAACAGCAAGAGATCATTTTTAACGTGGTTCACCCAAACTTGGGCTATATCCACCAATAGAGAGTCCAATATTATTATCCAAGAAATCAAACCGATTACAACCAACAATCCTTGCAACTCAATACTACAAAATAATTTGGGGGTAAACCACACCAATAAAAGTGGGGAAAATTTAACCTTCGAGTCTAATTAGGCTCCACATAACAATACATCCTTTGGAAAGCATCAAGAGTGCTGACGTGTCACTTCCCTACTACCCCATATGCATCTACTGGGAAGCAGATCAATGGTTATGAGATAGCGAGGAGAGCTCTCAAATTGCTCCACATGTCTTGACTTGTGCACCCATTAAGCTCTTATGTTGTCACTCATACTTAGGAAAATTTCTCCATATGCTTTAAAACTTTGCAGAATGGATGGTTGAGATTATATAATCAACACTGCTTAACCATAGAATGCCATGTATACCCAAATTTATACCATTTAACCTTCCATACATTTCCATAATATTTCCATGAAATATTTCGCTACTAAATTTCATAGTACTGAACTTTTTTACGATTCAATGTGTAAGTGATTCAAATTTTATGTCCAACTGTGACAAATTTTGAAAATCAGGAAAAACACTTCCACTTTTTGAATTTTTTGTGGACCCAACTTCTTGCACCTAGCCATGTGTAACTTCATCAATTGTTTGATCACAACCTAGATTAGCTAGATAATCTATCATAGAATTTCCTTCTTTGTAGGCATGGAGAATTTGATAGTGTCCTATCTTGCCAAGAAAGCACCAAATCCATTTTACTATATACCCAAGCTTCTAGTTGACAATATTTCATCCCCTACATGCATTTATCAAAATCAAGGAATATCCCTCTATTTGAAGCTTGGGTAACTTAAGAGCAATTACTAACTTTAAGCCTTGAAGCAAAGCTTGAGACTCAAATTCATTATTAGTCCCTATTTTCAATTTAAAATATTTAGCACATAATACCATTCCTTTATAGTCCCTGATTGCAATTCTAGCTCTAGAAGGGATTGGATTCCCCCTGGCTGCCCCATCAAAGTTCAATTTAAATAAAACTACTGGGGGGGCTTCCAAGAAATGTTATCCTTGTTTACTTTTTGAACTGGTTGATGAAGACTTCCTTTAAAAGGAAGTTTAAGAAGAGGCCATTTGATCACTAAATTTGAGTCCTAGTCAATAAATATTGAACCAACATGTTTTACCATTTGCAAATACCCATTTGTTGTTTCTGAGATAAACTGCTCCAACAAGAGTAATAATTGATCCATGTTGAATTTTTCTTTCCTGAAGATGCATTTGTTTCTTTCCCACCAAATAGCCCATGTTACTAAAGCCACAATAATGCACTGAATGATTGAAAAGAAAGAGCTTTTGTAAGCCTCTGGCCAACTTGAAAATAATTTCCAAAGAGTGTCAAGAAATGTCGATTGCCAATTCATTTTAAATACTACAAACGACCAACATGCTTGAGCTATTAGACACATTAAAAATAAATGGTTGACATTTTCAGGTTCTTATGCACATAGGACAAATTGAAATAGCTTTGCTATCCCAAGTTTTGTTAGCTTGTCACTTGTCAATATTATGTGTTTTATAGCTAACCATGAAAAATAACATGCTTTGGGTAATACCTTTGAATTCCAACAAAATTTGTATGGTCTTTATACCCCTTCTTGTGAAGCAACTTGAGAAACTGAATTGTAACCCTCTTTAACTATGTAACATCCTAATTTTTCTTTTGTCCATATCAATCTATCAACACCTGAAAAAATTAACACAATCCTTTCACAAAGAGTAGATTGAAGGAGAGTTTTATGAACAACATTAATAGGCACATTTGAGAGGTCCTTCCATATGAATTTCATCGTCAATATATCAACATGATGAACATAGTCTTTGACCCTTGAGCCCTAGAATTCAGATAAATAATTTTCAAAACTTTGAAAATTTTGTAAAGCATTTAAGAATGGGTAACCATCCCATGAGTCTTTCTAGAAAAAGGCCTGATTCCATTATTTACCACCCAAGATAAATGTGGAAGAATGAATTTTCTACAAGAGACAAGAAAATTCCACATTGCAGAACCTGTAGGTGGATTTGACACTGTTAGAATTCTTAATGGATTTAATTTATCTAGATAATTATGTTTCATGATCCAACACTATTATAAATGAGGCTTTATATACATACACCAAACCATTTTTGCTCTTAGAGATAAATTCCTTTCTGCCATACTGTGTAAACTTGATCTCCCTTTTAATTTCTCTAAAAACAAGGTTTCTAGGGAGATTAAAGGAATTTTTTTCTTGTTGTCTATATTTCTAGTCCATAAAAAACTTCTAATTAGCTTTTGAGTTTGTTGTACAATGGATTTGGGAGCCTTTAGAATAGACATAAAGTAATTTGGAATTAATGAAAGGAAATATTTCACCAACAAAATTTTGTCTGAAAAAGACAACCATCTCCCTTTCCATGATAAAATTCTTGATTTTATACTAAGAATAATTTTGTGCCAATAAGAGATCTTACCCTAACCTGCAAAAAGGGAATACCAAGATATTTGTAGGAGAGTTGTGCTTGCTAGAACCAAAGCAACTTCACTATCTATTTTTCTACTAATGGTTTTATGTTAAAAATATACAATTTTGACTTAGGGTATGTGCAGGATCATGATGGGCCAAAAAGTGGCAATATGATGGGTATTTGTAGGGTGTGTGGCTGACGACTTTTTTTTTACCCAAAATTGATAAAACAAAAGGTTTTTTAAAGGAGATTCTCATCTTTCCACCAATATAAATTATGATTTACTTTGAATTTAATAAATAATTATTGTTCATTTTCTATTTGAATTATGACTAAAGTTCCGATTGATAGGCGATTGAAAACATTTACATCTTTCAATGATATCACATTTTTGAATCCAAAATATGTGTCACATTCTATGCTTCACATACTATAGGATTAAAAAATGAATTTCATGAAGTTTTGACCAAGTTAAGGTGGTCGACATACAAGTTTTATATTTTTAAAAGTTATAATTAAAAATTCATAATTAATTATTTACATAAAAAAATTACAAAAATATATCACACTCGGGACATGAGTCCTCTACTTATATCTAAAATATTATAAAAATATTATCATTTTATTGTGGTTAGGGTGGCTTATAGACACCTACTTTATTTTTTCCAAATTTAAATACTCGCATTGAAATTTCAAATTTTCACTAAATAGATTTAAAAAAAAACCCTAGTAGTTTAGAAATTTCATTCACTTTTCTACAGATTCTATTCTTACATATTTTTGAAATAATATAGATAACTTATTCAATTTTTTATGTTAAGTTGCCTAACTATGATTGTTCTGAATTTCTTGCCACTTAAGAGCTTGTTTTTTCCATGATGATCCTGCACATACCCCTTACTCTCATTAATATTTTTCCCAGAAGTAAATGTATATCTATCCAATAGTGATTTAATATGTTCAACTTCTGCAACAACAACCTTTCCAAAAAGGAGTGTATCATCAACAAATAAAGAATGAGTAGCTTATATGGATGTGTTGGGGATACAAATTCCATGTATGATTCCCTATTCATGTGCTTTGCAAAATGACGTACTCAAAGACTTTGCTAAGATAATAAAGAGAAAAGGTGAAAGAGGATCACATTGATGCACTCCTTGAGTAGATCCAAAAAAACCTACTGGGGAGCCATTTGACAACACTGAAAACTTGGCACCTGACAAATAAGACATGATCCATTTGCACCTTTTTTGAGAAAAACCAAACCTTTGTAGCATTTGCTTCAAAAAAGACCAATGCACCCTATTATATGCGTTTTGCATATCCAATTTTATAATAATAGAAGATAGCTTGTTTGCAGCTATAGAATGAAGGACTTCATGTGCAACAATATCACCTTCTTTTGTTTCCCTTCCAAGCACAAAACCCCTTGCTCTTCAGATATGATTTTAGACACCAAAGGGTGTAAGCGGAGATAAATAGCCTTTGTGAAAATTTTGCATATCACATTACAAAGTGAAATTGGTCTAAAATCTGAAAAAGTTCTTGGTGAGTCTATCTTTGGGATGATAGCCATATGATTTAAATTGAATTTCCTTAACATTCCACCTAACCTTCTTGACTCCTCTAATGCATTTAAGATATCAATTCCAATAAAATCCCAACATTTTTGAAAAAATTGTTGTAAATCCATTAGGACCTGGTGCTTTGTTAGGAGGAAAAGAAAAACAGCTTCCTTAATTTCATGAAGTGAGAAGGGTTTCAACAACTTCTCATTATCTTCAGGAGATATCAGATTTGAAATCACTTGAATAAGTTCCTCTCTTCCCCTTGACAACTGGGCATTCACATCCTTATTGGAAGACAACAAAGATGAAAAGAATTTGATACTTTCCTTTTGTATCTCCTCCTCCTTTGTTAACAAAAATCTTGTATCACTATCATGAATAGAGAATAAGGAATTTTTTGATTTCTTTACTTTTGTTGACATCTAAAAAAACTTTGTATTCCTATCCCCATCCTTTAACCATAGCTCTCTTGATTTTTTCCTCCAATACACTCATTCTCTTAATAATAACTCCTTCCACTCTACTTGTAATTGCCTTTGCTCTTCAAAGATTGCATTATCTAAACCATTACCAATGATGAGCTCAGTAATTTTAGAAATTCTCTTGTACACCAAATCTTTATGAACAAAAATATTCTTAAACACTTGAAGATTCCAAATTTTAATATGTTGTTTCATGTGATCCAACTTCTTACTCAATAGATACATATGAGACACACAACAAAAAGGAGCACATAAACACCACTTTCTTAACATATCCATAAACTAAGAGTGTCGAAACCACATTGCCTCAAATTTGAAAGAAGATTTCCAAGTTGTCTTAATTTAATTTTTGAGAAAAAAACTAAAGAAATTGTGAAATGATCTGAAGCTGAAAAGAGCAAAATTTCTGATGTTAAAACATAATCAAATGTTACTCAATTTGGAGAATATAGAAACTTGTCTAACCTCTCTATTATTTGAAGAAATTTTTTCCTCCTGTTTGTCCATGTAAACTTACCATTTAGTGGGATGATATCAATAAGTGCATTACCCTATATAAAGGAAGAGAAATCTTCCATATCCTTCTTGGAGGGGCATATACCACCTTTTTTTTGCCAATGATGTTATTGCATTGAAATCCCTACAAGAATAACTTTAGCTTAACCCAATAATTCCATAGATTGTTTCAACTTATCCCACAACAATTTCTTACCCAATAAATTAGTTGGGCTATAAACATTTATTACCCAAAAGGACAGCTCAAAGTGGGTCACCTTCATTAATCGCCAATTGGACTCACATGCAATATTACTAATACATACTAATTTGGCATTCCATAATGTTATAAGTCCTCCTAAAGCACCTTGTGATGGTGAATGCAAATAATTCCACTTGGACCAACACTTATAGAAATTACCAAAAGTCTCAGCTGATATTTTTGTTTCTTGAAGAAGTACCACATCAGCCCCATAAGCATCCAACTGCTACTTGACTTGGACTCTCTTGTCAGAGGCATTAATGCCTTTGACATTCCAAGATAATATCCTCATAACCTCCTAGGAGAGCAATAGGCTCTCCTTGGTCTTTTTTGTCTCTCAAAGTGTGTTGCAACTTGATTCTTACCATATCATTTTGGGTCAATGATATGAAATTTTTGGTATTTTTCTAGGCCAAATTATGTTTATGTATCAAAGAATTGATATTGGTATATTATACATTATTTTTAAAAAGTAATGTTATTTTCCTCTAAGAGGTTAACGAGATTTGATCTCCATGGAAGGCATGAAGCTTGATATATAGCATTGTGGCATTATTGTTACTAGTTTAAATAAAAAAATTCTATTGTTTTGGGGCTAGGTTTTCTTGACAATAGTTTCATAAGGTATATCTATAACACTCTTTTCTCTCATTCTTGTTATTTTCTAAATGTTTTGATCTAGTTTTAATACAACTTTCCTTGTACAAATAATATGTTTTTTTGTATTTACTTTTAAATTTTAGTTCTATGTTTAGATACTAAGGGGTTTCCAGGATATTTTCGTAATTGGATAATAGAAAGAATATTTTTGACAAAAAATATAGTTCATAATTAAGTATTTGAAATTTTTTACTACTATGTAATGGTTAAAATTATGTAGCATAATCATGAATCCACTCTTTGTTTCTTTTTTACAATCAACCAAACTAGAAATAATTTTCATGAGATCATTATTGACCTGATTATTTTTTATGAAGATGTTTGTATGCTTGGGATACATGAGTTAATATAACCACATAGTAATATATATCGCTAATAAAATGTATATTTCTTTAATATAAATATAAATAATTTATCAATAAAATGATCATCATACATATAGTACAAATAAGTATCTTTAAAATATTTAACAAGAGTGATAGGATCTCCCTGAACCTTATCAATTTCAAAATGTAGCCACAAATTGAATATGCAAAAATATCATAAGTAAAAGTGCGAGAAAGTGTAATTAGGTTATAGTGTATATGAGAGGTAGTAATAAGAAGGGGATTATTATAGCAATAAATTGAAGACGAGTAGGACTAATATGGTTTTAATGGGAAAAAAGTAATCAAACAAGTGGTGGAAGGGAAAAGTTGGGCATTGCATTTGGACGAGAACAATGGAAGAGGATGTGAGTGATAATGGATAGGAGAATAGTGAAGAGAAAACTAAGAACAAATTATTTTTCATATCATTTTAAGGGCTTCTATTTTGTAATATTTTAAAATAAGAATGTTATGGAGAGAGTTGAATATATCTAAAGGACTAGCATAATCATTAATTTGATAAAAATAGTATAAATATTTATTTATATCATGTTTGGAAGTATTATTATTATCTTTATTACAAAATGGGCCTCATGATCAAATGTTTATTATTTGTTTGAATAAACTAATGTATTCATAATTTTTCTTTTAAAAGCTTCATTTTAATCCATTTCTATGAATGAATTATTCTTCATTTTAATCTTTTTCTATGATGGAATTATTCTAATACTTCCTTAGGCTAGAATATGGGAGATTTATTGATGTCTTTACATTCTACCAATGCTAGATAAAAGAAAATAAATAAATAAAGAAATTAAACATTTCATATATCAACTTAACGTAGAAAGATAAAAATAAAAGTAAGAAAATGTCAAAAATGTAGGGTAGCACTATTGTTTAGGTTCAATAATCAATCTCATTTAAATGTAGGTATAACATAAAAAACTCTACAAGTATATATTATTTAGGCCTAATAAATAAAATCAATTATTGTAATAATCAAACCAACAAAATTATGATTCAATATTTCAAAAATTAAATATAGAGGTAGAAAGTATTGAGCTCTTCAAAGATTAAGTTAATTGTTACTATGTCTACCTAACTATGTAGAAGTGACTAACAATCAATTCATGAGAATTATATTGTTATAATAAGAATAAAAAATCTATTCTTAAACTTCCTTTACTATCTACCATATCAATCTTACTTTACTATTTACCATATCACTAGTGATTAACAAACATGATTTTATCCTACTTTGATATAATTGTCTTTATCGTAATGTCATTATAACCCTTTTCTTGTATACCTTTGATACCATGTACACTTGTAATGATTTCTACATTTGATCCAACACATTGTTAATGATCATCTAAATAAGAGTTTTCTATGCAAGGATCAAAGTATGAGTCTTTCTTAACCCTTAATCTCTCAAAATAACTAAATGGTCCAATATTATTTTATTGAAAACCTTTCTAATTAACTTTTCTTTCCTTCCATAATTCTGTAGTGGAAGCGCAAATTGTACCTAGTAATCCTAACCGAGAGGGATAATGGTATACATGTGCATTCTTCTTAAGTGACCCAATTGACTCTCAAACTTTTAAAACTAGTAGTTGCATGTAGTGACATACAACGATGGGACGATAGGCAGAGGGGAAGTCCAAATGGAAAGGATCTATACATGCATAGGAGGAATTAAAGAGGGGGGTGCTAAGAAAAATATAGGAGAGCATAGGAGTTGAATACGAATGTATAATTGCTATCGTGACCATATAGAAGAGTATGCAAGCAAGAAAACAGTGCATTGAAAGAATACATGATTATTTGAAGAACTAGCATTCAGGGAATGAACTATGATTGATATGTTGAAAAACATAGTGTCATGGCTGCGTTGATATACAAAATTGAAAATGATCCATGCTATAGTGATGTTGCAAGGATACATACATATCTACACGTAGCAAATGATAAGTTGTATTTTAAGTGTTATATGGAATATTGATGTGACCATTGATCACAGTGATGAACAATGCCTCAAGTGTTTTGTTGTGTTTCATTTTATTTCCCCTATGTGCATATATGTATGTATGTCATAGTAGATGCAAACAACATTGATACATACTGAGACATTCTTGGAATGGGGTGATCCCACAATAGTGGTTTACAATTTTTGGCCAAATTGGACACTGAAATTATTTTTTTAAACTAAATCTTCACATTCGGGCACCTATAGCGGCTAAACCATGAATAATTTGAAGATGATAGAAACTAGAGTCTCGTCATATTTTGTCTGCAGATTCTAAAAATATTTTTTTCAAAATTTTTGGAATCAGATTCCACTTCTTTTTCCATCTCCCACGAAAATTGGTTTTGTTTCAAAAAACAACATTTTTAAAAAGTGACGCACACCGTATAACACAACTTTTTTTCCATGAAGGATAAAATTCTAATTCTTTCGAATTTAAATTCCTAACTGTGATATCTAGTGCTTCCACTTGGTTATATTTTTTTTTATTGAATTTTTTTCTTTAATCAAGTTTCAAAGTCAAACCAGTTACGATTCAGACATACTGCAACCGTATAACACATAATTTTTTTGGTATATATCAAAATTCAAAAAAAAAAATTCTATTGGATCAAGGACTTCAATATCTGGTGCACTCATATTTTTAATTTTTGCTTTTGATAATCTACTATTTTTCCACATGTGCAGAACAAAGACCTTCATTTTCGATGAAAAACCTATGTTTAATAAAACTAAAATATCAAACACATAATAAAACCAAAACATATTAAAATTATATTCATTGGATAGCTCGTTCTAAGGACTATCTGATTCCAGTTGGGTTTGTGAATATTCCTCCATTTTCATCCTCAAACCGAGATCCGAAGTGCCAAAATTCAAGTTTTTTTTCTATCTTAGGGGGGATGAGGAATAGAGGGGGTTCGAGTGAACCACTAGGGGTTTGCTCGAACCAGGGTTCATTCGAACCCTGGTTCATTCAAACCCCCTTTCTATAAGGGGTTTTGATGGCTTTTTTGGCGGGAAAGTATTAAGAGGGTTCGACCGAACCCCTAATTGGTTCGGTCGAATGAATAGGTTCGTACGAACCCATAAAATCAAGTTTTTTTCCATGCATTCATTTTTTGTGAGTTTTCCTTCCTCACTTCAATTGTAAACCACTATTGTGGCTTCACCCAATGATAAGGTGTATTTTAAGTGTTATATGGAACATTGATGCCACCATTGTTCACAGTGATGGGCAATCTATTTCCCCTATGTGCAGATATGTATGTCATAGTGGATGAAAATAACATTGATACATACTAATCCCTATGTTTATTCTGTTGGGACATTCTTGGAATGATAAGCTGTATTATAAGTGTTATATGGAACATTGATGCCACCATTGATCGTAGTGATGGACATACTATAAGCTAATGGAAGTCAGTCTACATCCAAGCACAAGAAGGTATATAATAGCTAGGAATAGTAATGCCTTAGAGAGATCAAGTGACCACATCTAAAAATCCTCATGGCATGATTAATAACCCTTTTATGACACCATTACGCTAAGACAGTAGGGCATAGATAGGGTTGAGATACATATACATTATCTTAAAAGGATAATACAATTTTCTAAAAGCTAAGAATATAATTGATTTGGAATAGGACATAAATATATGTCAAATAAGTATATTTACATAAGTCATGCACAACCATAACAATAAAGAGATAATTTCATCCACAAAATTCTGTTGATGTTAATGAAAAAGTATATTGATACAAAAAATTTAAAACTTTTATATATTTATTTTATTTCTAAATCTGCCTTTACTTGCAATCGGAATATATCTTGAGAGATTATTGTTGCATGCAATTGTTTATTTCACCATTCTGATTTATTTTACAATCACTGTGATATTCTCAAAGGTCATTTATAACACATTACTTCCTCAAAATTTGTATTATGCGATTTCAAAACTCAATAATTTTAGGATCATAATAGAAAGTGAAACCATTATCAATGCATTCCTTAATGGTCAAATATTTTAATAGTTGAGACTCCTCAAAACCAAAAATAAGAGTAGTTGACAAAGCTTGGGTGAATTCCGTGTGGCAAGGATGAATTCATAGAAGATCTAATTCCATGAAAAGATCCATAGAACTCATGAAAATAAGCTAAGATAAAAGATCAATGCCTAAGACATTACTATATTATGCTAAACAGGATTGTTTTTCTTCAGTATGTTCAACAAAAATCAAAGGAGAATATGAAGTTTAGTGCGATGAACATGTGTCATTGCTAGACAATATCTAAATTAGGAAATATAAACAGTTCTATAATTTATAAGAAATATTATGTAATGCACTTGCAATATAAGGGATCAAATAAATAAGATGTAGGAATACCTTGTGCATGCAACAGGATGTAGTATGAACACAACAAAAGAAGGCCTACTCTCCACCCTACCATATTGGTTCATGGAGTCTCATGGGATCTCACCAAACCCTCAAGAAAAAAATACATTTTCCACCACTGTGATCAATGGTGAAACCAATATTTCAGCACTTGAGAATTTTCTTGAGTTGAAATCAATGTTATACATTTTAAAAAGTATATGGAGTTGTATCATTTGTGACAAAGAATTTGAGATGCAGTTGTGTAATAAGAGATGGAATAAAGGACATATAGCCTTACCTTGTATATAAATAGAATGTAGTTGCAGCTCATACACCATGCCAAACATGTGATCGTGAAGCTATTTAGCATTGTGGAGATCTATAGTTACAGTTGAGAACATTTGCACTCTAAAATGGTTTCAATCAAATATAGTTACACACAAGGAATATGTGAAGTTTAGTGCAATGATCATGTGTCATTGGTACACAATATCTAAATTAGGAGATATAAACAATTCTATAATTTATAACAAATAATATGTAGTGCACCTGCAATGGAAGAAATCAAATAAATAAGATGCAAGCATACCTTGTGAACATAGCGGGATGCACTATTTTTACGATTATAACTCCCATATAATTATGTTTCAGTAATTGAGAATTTTTTTGAGTTGAAATCAATGTTATACATTTTTAAAAGTATATACAGTTGTATCATTTATGACATAATTTGAGATGTAGTTGTGAAATAAGAGATGTAATAAAGGACATATAGCCTTACCCTGTATATAAATGGAATGTAGTTGCAACTCGTACACCATGCCAAACATGTGATCACGAAGCTATTTAGCATTGTGGAGATCTGTAGTTACAATTGAAAATGTTTCCAATCTAAAATGGTTTCAATCAGATATAGTTAGACACAAACAATTTGAAGGCAAGAGCACTGGCAGTGGCATAATTGACCAAAGAAGAGGAAGGAATTCAGAGAAAAATTAAATATAAATGTTATATGGTCAACCAAAGAAGAGGAAGGAATTTAGGTTTGTCATTGGAGGAGAGGAGAAGCATAGTGTAAGAATTGAACAACTTATCTTAGTAATCACCATAGAAGCAAAACTCTGGCTAGCTTGGCGGGAGTGATTGCAACTGCACTATGGAGGGAAAGACAAGGAAGCAAAATTAGAAATGGTGGAAATTCTATATGCATTGAAATGAAGAGGGAAAGTTGAAGTGCTATAGTTACTGTAAAGAATAGAAACATTTCATCAAGATGGCAATGCACACAATTTTTGAAGGCGACCCTCTTCTTTGATTCAAAGTGCACTATATTTTTTGGCATGTAATCTGGAGTATCTATCAAAAGAGAAAGGTGGATCTATTCATGTTCCTGTAATTGATTTTACACGCGAAAGAGTTGTGAACGTTAGTCCTTGTCTTTCTTTAGTTCCAATATCTATTATAGCTTTCTTTAGTGTCAAGCCTTGATATTTTTGTATTGTTATTGCCCAAGCTATTGTCAAAGGGAGTTGTGTTTGGCTGCCCCATGTGATCGGGGGAATGGGGATGGATTTTGGGTTGTCTTGATCCCATGTTGGGCCAATGTAGTTTGGGAAGTGCACAACAACATATTCAGGTAGTTGAGGTGGTTTAGCATCCCTAGCATATATGATAGACTTGACAAAACCCAATAATCCATTGACTAGGCCAGCTGCCACCCAAATATTTGTTGTTAACATTACTTGTTCGCCAATTGCAAGTAATCTAGCTCTACTTGAAGTTGCTCATCATTTCCATAATCAGGTGTGTTTTGCTGAGTAGTTTTAGCAATAATAATTGCAATGGGAACATTTGACTATTGAATCATTTTTCTATTGTGCAAGGTGACCAACTTATTTGTTAGGAATAAGTGAATAGCTGCATCAAACTCTTAGTTTTGTTTAGTTAAAAGCATGGCATTTGTTCAATTCATAAGATTTTTCCAATCGGCTCGAGATTCCTAATAATTTGTAGTGCCTCCTGTGTTACTGTACTCCTATGATACTTTTGTGTGTGTGTGGTTGATACTGTTGGATATTGCTTATGTTTGTTGCATACTCGAGAGTATGTTGGTGACTGTTTCACCATGTTGTTTGGTTGGTCGACAATTATGCTTATTGGACTTGGTTGTCTATGACACTTCTACTTTTGATATGTGGAAATATGTGTTGAATGTTATGCTTATGTAGTTGTTTACGTATCATTTAATGATGATGTTGTTTATAATATGGTTATTGTCTGAGGTTCAGGTGAGAGGGGCGGTGTTGCATCGCTCATCCATGAGCACACTGCCACACTACAATTCTCTCTCACGATGTGTTTGGCATTGAATATATATGTTGTTTTGACACTTGGTTTTATGCAGGACTGCAGGTACCTGACACCGACTCCACCCACACCGTCAGGTCTGAGCGTGCCCAACATACCCAATGGATATTATGTGGTTTAGGGATTTGACAAGAAAGCATCCCCATTTGTGTCTGCCATCTCATTGTTGTTTGATGATGTTTCCTGTCAGTATTCTGTTTTGTTTGGTATCGTTTTGTTTTATGTGTAAATTTTTAATGTGTTAATTGTTAATTATGATGCATTATCGTTATTGTTAATTAGTTAATTTAATTTAATGATGGTCACTATTATTGTTGAAATTAATTTAATTAAGCATTAAATTTAATTAGTAAAGTGATTACCAATAATTTTATTAAATATTAAATTAGTTTGAAAATTTTAAATTATGTTTGTAGATTTAAAAGAATATTATTTTAATTGTTGATATTTAGTTTTATTAATTATAAATAGAATAATAATATTTTTAATTGCAGCATTGGTAAATTTTAAATTAGCAAATAAATAATATTGTTTATTTAATTGTTATTATGGAATAAATATTTTGTTGAATATTATATTTGAAATGGTAAACTTTATATATATATAATTAAACGAATTTTTTTTGTAACTGATATGATTGATTTGATTAAAATAATGTGATATTATTGGATAAAATATTAAACCAAAAGTGAAATTAATTAAGATGATTGAAAATTATTAAATTTGAAAGATTAGTGGAGGTAGGTTTATGTTTATTTGAAACGTAAAAGTTTTTTCATCCAGGTGGAAACTAAGGTGAAAAGAAAATTGTTGGGTGGTGAAAATAAATTTTGTAAATTAGCCAACTATCTTGTTTCCTTTTTTTGATAAAATTTAAAGTTTTTGGGTATGTGCAGGATCATCATGGAAAAAACAGGCCCTTAATTGGCAAAAAAATTAGAAAAATCAGAGTTAGGCAACTGGACGTAAAAATTTGAATAAGTTATCTATATTATTTCAAAAATATGTAAGAATAGAATTTGTAGTAAATTGAATGTAGTTTCTAAACTACTAGGTTTTTTTAAATCTATTTGGTGAAAATTTGAAATTTCAAGAGTACTTAAATTTCAGGGAAAAAATAAGTAGGTGTCTGACCACCCTAACCACAATAAAATGATATTTTTTTTAAATTTTATATATAAGTAGAGGACTCATGTCCCAATGTGATGCATATGTTTTGTAATTTTTTCCAAGTAAATAATTAATTATGAATTTTTTATTACAACTTTTAAAAATAAAAAACTCTCGTATGTCTAACCACCTTAACTTGGTCAAAACTTCATGAAATTCATTTCTTTTTTAATCCTATAGTATGCAAATCATAGAATGTGACACATGTTTTGGATTCAAAAAGTGTGATACTGTTTGAAAGCTATAGATGTTTTTCAATCAGCCTATCAATCAGACTTTAGTTGTAATTCAAATAGAAAATAAATAATAATAATTTATTAAATTCAAAGTAAAGCATAATTTATATTAGTGGAAAGCTAAGAATATCCTCTACACACCATTTTTCATTTCATCAATTTTGGGTAAAACAAAGGTCATCAGCCACATACCCTACAAAAAGCCACCATATTGCCACTTTTTGGCCCATCATGATCCTGCACATACCCTTCTCCTTAATTTTATTTTGGGGTAAAAAAAAGGGGGAATTACAATATAGACAGTGCACGAGAAAAAGTGAAGGAAGGATTCAACTGGCAGAACAGTGGGAAATAAATAATTTTCTTGCTTCCTCTATATGAGAAAAATTTTATAGTCTTTAGAATTTGAGAACAGGGTTGTTTCTGAGAAGGAGAAAATGTGTCTAGGACTGCATAAGAGGTTGTCTCTATTCACCAACAAGCATCAGACTCTAGGAAAATCTACATCCATAACATCTAACAAAGTTCTTCTATCCTTTATTCTTCGATGGATGTTCATTCCCTCTCCCAGTGCTTCTATTTTGGCATAGGCATTAAAGGTGCTAGAAAAGGTTATAAAATTTGGCTTTACGCCTGATAATTACACTTGCTTGAAAGTTCCTAGAGCCTATTTGATAGACCCATTTTTCATGCCTAATAATTGTAATTCATGAAATCCATTCTTTGAGTCATTTTGTCAAGCAATCACGTGCCTTGTCTTTACTTATGTATTTTGCATACATGTCTACCAAGGCCATTGTAACTACACATCTAATAATAGGCATCCATCCTTAGGCTATAATGGATGTCCATACCATATTCCAAAGCTCCCATCTAGGCATAGGCAGGCTAGACTTCTGATTGCATTTGCTTGAAAGTTTCTAAAACCTCCTCCCTTCATTCATGCCAACCTTTGTTCATATATGATACATAGGCTCCACAAGTTTAATTGGCTTCTTAGTAATGAGTTTAGGGTTGTCTTCAAGATAGCCATTACGGCATGTAGGTCAACCATGCTCTCCTAATGATCAACCTAATTTGTAATGCAATAAGGATGACTTTTAGTGAACTATATGCAACCCTCAACCTCTAAGCCTGTCTAGCTACAGGCAACTAGAACACAAGAAAATCTTTCAATGTAGGAGGTATTATTGAGTGCTTCTTTAATTCTAATATTCTGAGGGCTCCCTTACAAATCCATTTTTGTGCACATTTTGCAATCGTTGCATTTCACTCCTTGAGACCGTATTCTCTCCCAGGTTCTTTTGGCGCAGACAGGGTGGATGCTGGCAAGGTTATTAGGTTGCCTTACACTTGCTAATTACATTCGCTTGAAAGTTTCTTAAGCAATTTTAACAAACCCATTTTGTGTGTATCCTACAACCCGTACAGTCCATGAGACCCCATTCCTTTGAGGAATTCTATCAAATAGTTTGCATGCCTTGTTTGTGCACTTACATTTCACATACAAGCCTACCAGAGAAATTGCAATTACAAAATCTAGCACCTTCGTCAGTGTGAAGTTAGGAATTCCTAAAGATGGGCATCCTTTTCTTGTTGCACACCCCCCCCAAAATGGTCTAAAGTTTTTATTCTACAATATGTAGCTTGTCTTTGCTAAAAGTTACTTGGGTTTGGATTGTTTTTATAAAATGATTATTAGAAATAAATGTAGTTCTATGTGTCATAATTATATGTTGGATAGATATTTATATATGTGTGTAATTCTCAATATGTTCTATTTCCTTTGGTGGTAGTGTAATATATATATATATATGGATAAATAATGTATATATTTTGGAGAAGATTAATCTTCGGTTGCCATATCTATCTTAGCGACATAATCATAGTTTCTTTTATTTATAGGTGTATAAATAAATGCATGTAAAGAATATATATATATATATATATATATATCATAGTGGTTAGGATCGATTATCTCCTGATTATGATTGATATTGTTCTAGGTTTTAGTCTGATGCAAACATTGGTATTTGGAAATCATATTAATAAGGTCTTATATTTCATGTAAACTGAAAGATACATTAATTTATGCATTCATAGTTATGTGTTCTTAAATCATAGTTATACTTAATAGATATATATATCTATATCAACTTCAATTGTGGTTCTAGAAATTAGTAAAAAATTAAGTTGGAAGTGTTAATATATAAAATCAATGGATGTTGGCAAGTGTATTTAAAATTAGATCTATTTTCAAGTGTATTTAAAATTAGATTTATTTTCAAGTATATTTAAATTAAATTTATTTTTAAGTGCAATTAAAATTTAAAATTAGATTTAATTACAAGTTTATTTAAAATTAAATTTACAAATTCCTTTAATATTAGATTTGTGATTTGTGTATGAATAGTATATGTTAGATTTTAATTAAATTTATTTATTTGAAGTAAACAAATGAATATGCTATATTTTAATTAAATTTTTTTTTTTTGAAATAACAATTGTATAGGTTATATTTTAATTTTAATTATTTTTGAAGTAAACAAATGCATATGCTAGGAACCATAAATTAAGAAAAATTTGATGGGTTACATATTGTAGGTTTTCATATATTTTATCTATTTAAAAGATATTATGATGGAAATGCATTTAATTATAGTAGATTATTTAATTATTCTTTACATTATCTTTAGTTAGATTGGATTATGTTTACGTTTAAGTGAATGGATATTTATAGTTTACCTTGAACACATGTTTAGACAGTTATTTATTTATTTTGGATACTCTTTGGAATTGATTCCTTAGGGTATGTGTAGGATCATGATCGGCCAAAAAGTGGCGATATGATGGGTATGTGTAGGGTATGTGGCTGATGACTTTTTTTACCCAGAATTGATGAAATGAAAATGGTTTTTAAAGGATATTCTCAGCTTTCCACCAATATAAATTATGCTTTACTTTGAATTTAATAAATAATTATTATTCATTTTCTATTTGAATTACGACTAAAGTCCTGATTGATAGGCTGACTGAAAAACATCTATAACTTTCAAATGATATCACATTTTTAAAATCTGAAATATGTGTCAGATTCTATATTTCACATACTATAGGGTTAAAAAAAAGAAAATTGAATTTCATGAAGTTTTGACTAGGTTAAGGTGGTCTGCACACCTACTTCTTATTTTCTCCCTAAAATTTAAGTACTATCTGCATTGAAAAAAAATTTCACCTTGAAATATATTTTTTATTTTTAAATAAACCTAGTAGTTTAGAAACTACATTCAATTTTCTATAGATTCTATTCTTACATATTTTTGAAATAATATAGATAACTTATTCAAATTTTTATGTCATGTTGCCTCACTCTAATTTTTCTAAATTTTTCGCCACTTAAGGGTCTGTTTTTTCCATGATGATCCTGCACATACCCCTTATGAATGCTAGTGGTTCCATGTCGATCATGTTTTCCTCTTGTTTATTTTGCTATTGAAGTAATTTTATGAATAGACATGTTTTGGATATGTTGGGAACCCGAATGTTTAAGTTACTTTCTTTGATAGTCATGGGTGGTAGGTTGTTAGGCTTCCAGAGGTGATGGGAAACCTGTTTTGTGTTGAATTTTCCCATGATTAGACCTTTGTGTTTCCATTGATCGTATTCCTATTTTGAGCTCTCATGGGTGTACTTTTTTCTATGATTTGTTTTTCCTTAGTTATGACTATGAGCAAGATGGTTCATGCCTCACACGTGCATTCATTTTGTCACTTTTATGTTTGGTACACCCCTTGTTGTTGTGAGTCTTATTTTAGAATTGTTGGGGAGGGTGGCTCTTCATGGGGGCCAACGCACAAAGCGGTTCTTAGGGTAACCCATGGAAGAGTTTCCTAAACAAGTGATAATGTAATTAATGAATTAGTGGGTTTGGGTAGTTAAACATTAAACAAGATTAATTATGTGCCTCACCCATACTGTTAGTGCTTTCATAGGCTAAGAATGGGATGAGAAGACCTGGTCGATAAGATTAATGCCTTATCCTCACGAAAGGTAAGTGGTCCCGCATGAGTGACCTTATGGAGTGGTGCCTTGAGATAGGCAGTCAAGATAACCATAGATGGAGGTAGAACCTTGTGATAGGTTTTTTGGATAATCCATGTAAGGCCATGCAATGAAACTCTCCCACAATACCCATTTATTATCCCTTGTTTGGTTGCCTCTGGGAGTGTTGTTTGTATTTGTTTGAATTTGTTTATGTTGGTGTTATGTAGCCTTGTCTACTTGACCTTTGTTTGGATGTGGTTCCTTTCTTGTCATCTCATAGCATGGGGAGTGGACCTTCGGGTCCACGTGGTTAGGTGGAATGTGCTATGCACTCCATTAGGTTCCCAGGTTGTGTTCATGAAGCATAAGTAGATTCAGAGTTCCAGAGATTCACTTGGTTGAAGACAGTTCCATGCTTTGCACATTATTCTTCCTTGATGTACTATTCTTGTGATTGATATACTCTTCCTATTGATATAAGGGAAGCATTATGTAGTGTACTATTGTATCCATGATGTGTCGGATCTATGGAAATATGCTCCACAATTGTAATATTGAACTATCAATTGAATTGTAATAATATGATGTATCTTTTTCATTGCTATTGATCATGGATGGTTGTATGTTATTTTCATGTAATTTTGGATTTCTTTCGCTATCATTATGGTATGGGTTTTACATTTAGTAATGCCACCATGTGTACCCCAGAGGACGTAGATGAATTTGTAAATGCATAATTTCTCTTCATGTATTGTATGTACATACTTATCTTATACAATGTTTCATTATTTTTTTTAAAATGTGCGGTATTTTGTTGTCCTTTGGGGTTCACATGACAGGGTGTTACATCTTTGGTATCAGAGCCAAGGTTTACAACTCTAGGTACTCTATGTAGTTTGAGCCCACTATGTTAACCTTGTGCTCAACTCTTGAATTTAATTGTGTTCCCCTCCAATGTGGCGCATGATCATGCCAAGGGGTTGGGGTCATGGTCATGGAAGAGGCCGAGGTGGTGGCCGTAGAGCCAACTATGAAATTACTCCATCACAAATTTCACACAAATCAGAATGTGAGGAACATCAAGGGTCTCAAAATCATCTGGAAGGAGGAGGTCCAAATCAGGAATAGCCGAGGATAGATGGATTGTAGTTACGATAGTTGTTGGAAGAGGTGCTTGGCCATTTAGGCCCTAGCCCAGAAGGGGAGTAGCAAGTAGAGAGGGAAACAAAGAGATCTCTGAGGAGTATCATAGCAGCATAGCAAGATACCATAGTGGCTGGTCACATGAGGGATCTATTGAGAGCTCATCCTCCCACTTTCGATGGTGCTGGTGGAGGACTTGAGGCGGAAACATGGCTGATAGACCTAGATTGTTTCTTTGTGATGCATCCTTATGGCAGAAATACTTAGGCTAGCTGCGCCATCATGCACCTCAGAGGCTTCACATCTACATGGTGGGGACTAGAAGAACATAAACTGCACCTGGACATCAGCATGGTGACTTAGGAGATGTTTTTAGAGAGATTTAGGGCCCGTTTCCTCTAAGATCATTGGAGACAGCACCAAGCAGATGGGTTTAATGAGTTAAGACAAATGGAAATGTCAGTTGACCAATATGAGTGTTGATTCTATGAGCTCAGGCAGTATGCAAGAATCAACAATGATGAGGTGATGCTTGTACAATACTTTTTCAGGGGCTTAAATGCTCGAATCAGTGGAGGATTCTGAGTCTTCAAGCTAAAGACAATGGAGGTAGTTGTTGAGAAGGATCATCTGGTAGAGGAAAACTTGGCTATGTCTTGGGGAGGCCACATAGGTGTTCAGATTGGCAGTGCACTGGAATCTGGTTTTGGATCTTGAGATGGGCAACCTCAATTTGTAGGCTCTTCGAAGAGTCGTCACGTGCCTTCTAAGGGTGGACAGTAGCCACAATCACAACCTAAGCACAAAAAATCTCAATATCAGCAGAGTAGTAGAACATAGTTAAAAATAAATTAGAGTTGGTATCAAAATCAACATAACCATTTTGAGTAGCCTGCATAGAATTCATAGTCAGCACCTAGTTGAAGCAGTTTTTAGCAGTCAAATGCACCATCATGTGGTAGCAGTTTTGGATGAGGTATAGGTTGTTTCTCCTATGATCAACAAGGACATATTGCTATACAGGACCCACAGAAGAAGACTACAGGTTTTAGTCAGAGTCCAGTCACTTCCAAGTTGACAGTGGGTGATGCAGGCAGATCTCATCGAGTCTTTGCGATAGTTGACAAGCGTCAGGCTGATCATCAGGGCACCGTGGTTGAGACATCAGGTGTGTTACAAGGAACTAGTATTTCTATTCTCTTTGATTTTGGTGCATCAGATTCATTTATTTCACCTTCAGTAGTAGAGCACTGTAGATTGGTGGCAGCAAGGCAAGGTGTTAAGTGGTAGGTTGAATTGGCCTCCAGGGCAAAGGTAGTAGTTGAATCATTTGTTTAGGGTTGTGTTTTGAAAATTGGGTTGTTGGTATCTATAATGGACCTTCAAATCCTACCTCTTGGGTCCTATGATGTCGTTTTGGGTATGGATTGGGTGAATGCTCACTAAGCGATAATAGATTGTCGCTGCAAGGCTGTATGATGTGTAGATGATTTGGGAAATGAAGTGGAGACCATTGGCATATAGAGACCCATCTCTTTATGGATGATCTCTGCTATACAATTGAAGAGGTGTTTCCGTCAGGATTGTTAGATATTTGTTGTGTTAGTCAATGAATTGGATTTGGGAGAGGGTCAAGAGGTGTCATTGGATGACTTCCCTCTCCTTAAGGAATTTGTAGATGTTTTTCCAAGTGAAATTTTGGGAATGCCACCAAAGCGTGACATTGACTTCAAGATTGATCTTGTACCTAGGGCTAAGCCTATATCTTTGGCTCCATATTGGATGACAACTCAGGAGCTTTAGGAGCTTCGTTTGCAATTAGAGGAGATTTTAGTAAAAGGGTTCATTCATCCTAGTGTTTCCCCATGGGGAGCACCAGTAATATTTGTAAAAAAAGGATGGTTCTCTCCATTTGTGCATTGATTACAGATAGCTAAACAAAGTGATGGTGAAGAACTAATACCCTTTTCTAACAATTGATGACCTATTTGATCAGATAAAGGGGGATAAGGTATTCTCAAATATTTTTCTTAAGTCAGGATACCATCAATTGCGAATAGCCGAAACAGATATTCACAAAACAACATTTTGCACTCAATACAGGCATTATGAATTCACTGTTATGTCGTTTGGTTGACAAATGCACCATCAGTCTTCGTGAGCCTGATGAATGGAGTCTTTAAAACCTATTTGGATAGATTTTTTCTCATGTTCCTCAATGATATCCTGATCTACTCGAAGACTATGGAGGAGCACGAGGAAAACTTGAGACAGGTGTTGCAGTGCCTGAGAGACAACCAGTTGTATGCTAATTTGGAAAACTGTGAATTTTATAAGGCTAAAGTGAAATACTTGGGTCACGTCATCTTTGGAGAAGATATTGCTGTGGATCCTTTGAAGATTCAAGCCATCATCGATTGGCCTGCACCCACGAATGTTCCTAAAATTCACAACTTTAAGGGTTTAGCGGGCTATTATAGGTAGTTCGTGCAAGGATTTTTGAGGATTGCACATCCCATCACTTCCCTTCAGAGGAAAGGGAAGAAGTTTGTTTGGTCAGAACAATGCTAGTTAGCTTTTTAGAACCTTAAGGAAAATTTGACTAGTGCACCAATCCTAGTAGTTCCTGATCCTTCTAAGGATTTCATGGTGTGTACAGATGCTTCCTTGGAAGGCATATGAGCCATTTTGATGCAAGAAGGTTGTGTGATTTAATTTGAGTCCTACAAGCTCAAGGATCATGAGTTGAATTACCCTACACATGATTTGGAGCTAGCCACTATTGTTCATGCCTTTGTGAGATGGAGGTACTTTTTCTTGGGGCATCGGTTCGAGCTGCATAGCGATCATCGCAGCTTGTAGTATATCTTTATGCAACCAAACCTGAATGCCAGGAAAAGGAGATGGATGGAGTTTCTTTGTGAATATGATTTTGAGGTTAAGTACATCTAGGGCAAGGAAAACATAGTGGTGGATGCTCTGAGTTGGTAGAGGCATGAGATAACTACAATAAATCGTGGTGTGGATTTGAGGAGCTGGATCCTCACAACACTTCCTATAGATAGTTGGTATAAGGAAGTGAAGACATAAATTGAGTCAGATAGGGCTCTGGAGGGAAAATTTTCTAGTTATGCATTGGAATCTGATGAGATTTTGTGGTATTTGGGTCGTATATATGTACCTCCTATAGAGGGTCTTCATACCCTAATCATGACAGAGGCACATCGGGCTCCCTATTCTGCTCATCTGGGAGTCAAGAAGATATATGCAGACCTTCGTTCACTATACTTTTGGGATGGAATGAAGAGAGACATTGCATACTTTGTGGCAAGATGTTTGGAATGTTAAAGAGTTAAGGCAAAACACCAACATCTCGTAGGGCTTTTGCAGCATAATCTCATTCCTGAATGGAAGTGGGATATCACATTAGTGGACTTCATTGTGGGTTTTCCTGTGTCTTCCTATCAATGCAATGCTATCACAGTCACTGTTGACAGGTTGACCATGGTGGCACATTTCTCTCCTATCCGATCTTCCTACACTGCTTCCTCTGTAGCCAAAATTTTCATGGAGGAAATTGTTTGATTGCACGAAATTCCATGAAGGATTATTTATGATAGAGATCTAGTGTTCACTTCTGCATTATGGACATCCTTGCAATGTGCCTTAGGGACCCAACTAAACTTCAGTTTTTCTTACCATCCTAAAACAGATGGTTAGACCGAGAGAGTCAACTAGATTCTTGAGGACATGCTTCGTATGTATGTGATGGATCAACAGTCGCGTTGGGAGGACTATTTGCATCTGGTGGAGTTTGCTTATAACAATGGTTATCATATCTTGATTGGAATGGATCCCTTTCAGGTGTTATATGGCCATCCTTTTCAGACCCCATTGAGTTGGGATCATCTTGAGGATAGAGTTCTACTTGGACCCAAAATGATTTCGGACATAGAGCAACAAGTTGCTCGCATCAGAGAGCACTTAATAATAGCTCAGGATAGGCAAAAGAATTATGCATATGTGCATAGGGTTGATCATCAGTTTTCTATTGGAGATTGAGTTTTTTTGCAAGTGCGCCCGTGAAAGAGTCTAATCCATTACGGGAAAGGCTCTAAGCTCGTGCCTCGTTTTGTGGCACTGTTTGAGGTGTTGGAGAGAATTGGCCTTGTTGCTTATCGCCTAGCATTGCCGCTCAATCTATTGCACATACACAATGTGTTTCATGTTTATGTACTTAGGCCCTATTATCCATATGTTTCTCATGTGCTTGATTGGAATGCATTGTAGGTCGAGGAAGTGAAGCTTGCACTCGAGCCTCTCACCATTCTTCAACATAGGAGGCTTGTTCTTAGGGGTAGAGACATTGAGCAAGTGCAGGTCTGATGGGACCTTAATGATGAGTCATCAGGGACATGGGAGGATGCATCCCGCATTTGAGAGTATTTTCCCTTTTTGTTTTTTGGCTTCCAGGAGTAAGCCTAGTTCTAGGGGGGAGGATGTAGTGCCTCCTGTGTTACTGTACTACTATGATACTTTTTTGTGTGTGTGGTTGATACTGTCAGATACTGCTTATGTTTGTGGGATACTCGAGACTATGCTGGTGACTGTTTCACCATGCTATTTGGTTGGTTGATAGTTCTGCTTATTGGACTTGGTACAATCTATGACACTACTACTTTTGATATGTGGACATATGTGTTGAATGTTATTCTTATGTAGTTGTTTATGTATCATTTAATGATGATGTTGTTTAGAATATGGTTATTGTCTGAGGTTTAGGTGAGATAGACATTGTTGCATTTCTCATCCATGAGCACCCTGCCACACTACAATTCTCTCTCACAATGTGTTTGGCATTGAATATATATGTTGTTTTGACACTTGGTTTTATGCAAGATTGCAGGTATCAGACACCAACTTCACCTGCACCGTCGGGTTTGAGTGTGCCCAACATACCCAATGGATATGATGTGGTTTAGGGATTTGACAAGAAAGCATCCCTATCTGTGTCCATCATCTCGTCATTGTTTGACAATGTTTCCCATCAATATTCTGTTCTTTTGGTATCATTTTGTTTTATGTCGTTCGTTTTATGTGTAAATTTTTAATGTGTTAATTGTTGATTTTGATGTGTTATCGTTATTGTTAATTAGTTAATTTAATTTAATGATGGTCACTATTACTGTTGAAATTAATTTAATTAAGCATTAAATTTAATTAGTAAAGCGATTACCAAGAATTTAATTAAATATTAAATTAGTTTGAAATTTTTTAATTATGTTTGTAGATTTAAAAGAATATTATTTTAATTGTTGATATTTAATTTTCTTAATTGTAAATAGAATAATAATATTTTTAATTGCAACATTGGTAAATTTTAAATTAGAAATTAAATAATATTGTTTATTTAATTTGAAATGATAAACTTTATATATATATATACATAATTAAAAGATTTTTTTTTGTAATCGATATGATTGATTTGATTAAAATAATGTGATATTATTGGATAAAATATTCAACCAAAGGTGAAATTAATTATGATGATTGAAAATTATTAAATTTGAAAGCTTAGTGGAGGTAGGAACTTATGTTTATTTGAAACGTAATTTTTTTTTCATCCAGGTGGAAACTGAGGTGAAAAGAAAATTTTCGGGTGGCGAGAATGAATTTTGTAAATCAGCCAACTGTCCTATTTTTTTTTTTCGATAAACTTTAAAGTTTCTCCTTAATTTTATTTTGGAGTAAAAGAAAAGGAATTACAATATAGACAATGCATGGGAAAAAGTGAAGGAAGGATTCAGCTAGGAGAAAGGTGGGAAATAAAAAAATTTCTTGCTTGCTCTGTATGAGAAAAAATTACAGTCTTTAGAATTTGAGAACGAGGTTGTTTCTGAGAAGGAGAAAACATGTCTGGGGATACATAAGAGGTTGTCTCTGTTCACCAACAAGTGTCAGACTCTAGGTAAATCTGCATCCATAACATCTGACAAAGTTCTTCTATCCTTTATTCTTCAATGGATGTCCATTCCTTCTCCCAGTGTTTCTATTTCGACACAGGCATTAAAGGTGTTAGAAAAGGTTATAAAATTTGGCTTTACACTTGTTAATTGCACCTGCTTGAAAGTTTCTAGAGCCTATTCAATAAACCCATTTTTCATGCCTAAAAATTGCAATTCATGAAATCCATTCTTTGAGTCGTTTTGCCAAGCAATCATGTGCCTTGTCTTTACTTTTGTATTTTGCATACATGTCTACCAGGGCCGTTTTAACTACACATCTAATAGAAGGCATCCATCCTTAGGCTATAATGGATTTCCATACCATATTCTAGAGCTCCCATCTAGGTATAGGTAGGTTGGACTGCTGATTGCATTCGCTTGAAAGTTTCTAAAACCTCCTCCCTTCATTCATGCTAGCCTTTGTTCATATATGATACACAGGCTCCATAGGTTTAACTGGCTTCTTAGTAATGAGTTTGGGGTTGTCTTCAAGATAGCCATTATGAAATCTAGGTCAACCATGCTCTCCTACTGATCAACTTAATTTGTAATATAATAAGGTTGACTATTGGTGAAGTATGTGCAACCCTCAACCTCTAAGCATGTCTGGCTACACACACCTAGAACACAAGCAAAGCTTTCAGCGTAGAAGGCGCCAGTGAGTGATTCTTTAATTCTAAGATTTTGAGGGCTCCTTTGCAAATCCATTTTTTGTGCACATTATGCAACCGGTGCATTTCACTACCTGAGACTGCATTATCTCCCAACTTATTTTGGCCCAGATAGGGTAGACGCTGGAAATGTTATTAGGTTTCCTTATACTTGCTAATTGCATTATGTGTGAACCCTTTTCCTAGTACCTGCAAAACAACATGAGTAAACAAGTTAAACAAGGAATTTCAAGCTAAAACAAGGATTCCCCATGAAATCCATTTACAAACTCAAAATAGGAAAGAAAACAATGAAGAACAAAATAGAAACAATGAAATAACTTCAATCCTAATTTAAATATGCAAACTCATGATCCCATGGGGGAATTGGTGCCAATTTGATGTGAAAATTGGCCCTTTCCCAACTCCTATGATACAAACTTGATATGTTGAAGTTGATATTGATCCACTTTGATGAAAGATGAGAACTCCCAGCCAAATCTTCAAAAATCCTAGCTAAGAATTCAATGATGGATGGAAATGGCTAAATATTTTAGCATAATAACTTTGTAATGTTTGTGGATGATCAAATGAGGATATGAGCTCTTTATTTATAGAATTTCAAGATGGATGAATGTCCAAATTTGAATGATGTGGGACTAACATTCATCCAATGATATGATGCCACTTGTCAAGCTATGAATGGATGATGGATGTGCAAGATTTGGGGTTTGTGCCAATAAATGCAAATATTTGAAATTCAAATTTGTTGAAATGACATGCAAGAGGGAAGGGAAAATGCAATAAATGCCACTTGGCTCAAGGAAAAGGACATGTAAGATGAATTTATTGCCTTGTTGGATGTACATGTTGACTTGGATTTTTTGAATTCAAATTGAGAGAATATTCCAAAAGATGCTTTGTGAGGAAAATAGAGATTTAATAAATGAATTAAATCTATTTTCATGTGCAACTTGTATTATCTAGAGGATGTGACATGAGATGAGATTAAATTAATCAAGGGTTAATTAATTTAATGAGAGATTAGATGATGTGGCCTATTTGACTCAAATTTATGGATTTATTTTAAATCAAATAAGAGAGGAATATGACAAGAGATTTAATTAAATAAGGATTTTGATTTATTTAATTAAAAAAGATGGTGTTAGATTAAATCAAATAAGGTTTTAATTTATTTAATTTAATGGACAACTTTAGAGATTTAATCAAATAAATTGATTATTTAATTAATTAGGACACTAGATGAGATGATTGATTTAATTAATAAAAGACACGGATTAGATAAAATGATTTTATTTAATCAAGAGGAATATTGATGAATTTAACTGTATAGGGGATTTGATTAAATGGTTAGTGTTGACGCTAAAACTGACGAGATAACAAGGTTTTTATGGGAAACTCCGCTCATGGGGACCCCTTGCGCCTAAATCGAGTGACCTCCCATTTTAAAAAGTCATTTCTTCTATATGGGTGGTTTTGGAAAAGGAAAAGGAAGGTGTATATAATGAAACAAATATTAATCAAGGCCATGTGCCAAAGCTGACAGGCACGATAAATCATAGACTCAAGGGCCTGAATGTTATTGATATGTTCCAAAACACCAGAAGATTAAAGCAATAGCATAAACAATTCATTTAATTGACATAAAACAGTATCGCATACATTCTTACTGCTAAGAAGAGTCGTTAAGACATGATTTAGACCAACAAGTTTGCATTCAATATATAGAAGTCTCCTCAAATGAAATGCTTAAGACAATAAAAAGCACAGTTCACAGTTTAATCAAGACATGAAAAACATAAAGGCCAAACAATAGGCACAGTCTGAAAGTTTCTTACGAATAAACATGCAAAAGAGGCCTGGTGTCTCTTGCTAAAACCAGTATTCTTTCTAAAAATCTTGGACCATTTCCCCTCAACAGGGAGAGTATATATAGCCGGAGAGCAAAATCCCACCGCCTAAAGAGCTGTAACAGAAAGATTCCACAATCTCCCGTAATGATGCCCAAATAAGAATATTCCAATGCCGTTATGAGAGCAGCCAGTCAGAGCACAGCATCCAGTTGGTCAGTTACAGGCGTGCCCTTTGTAATGATGGCAGTGGTCCCAACCAGGCTTTGAAGCGACGAGTGCCGCCCACCACTTTAGAGAACCATGGCGAGCAGTAGTCAATGATACTATCCCGCTCGGCCATCACATAGCTTGCTTTGATAATCAATGTAAGGCACGTGGCAGCAAATCGCGACCCGAATGAAAACTCCTTCCATTGACCTGAGCTTGTGGAGAAGGACACGTGTTCGTGGGATGGAGGCTACTTGAAACTGTGAAAAGCTACATGAACCGGCGAAGACGCTATATCGCTGCTTTCAAGAACCTGTGGTGCTCTGCCCTCGCTGTTTTAAAAGCCGGAACCGACACGTGAGCTTGTAGGTCCCGGCCAGAACAAAGAAGGCCAATAGGAATCTTCGTAGTCTACCGCAGATACCACTCTTTGGGTTAGGGGAAAGATTGCGCTACACCGCCACGTACAAAGATGTGGGCCCCGTTTCGCAACCCGTAGGAAACATAAAGCAACAGAAAATGAAAAACCCTGCAGGTGAGACACGTGGGCGCCCAGCGCAGCATCTTAGGAGCCAAAAGGGAAGCCGCTTGCCAAAGTTGCGAAGCGAGGAATGCACACAAAGGGAAAGATCAAAATCTGCCGGGAAGCCAAAGAAACACGGAGACGCGCAGGCCAGCGCATGAACATGTGCAAAAAGGGGACCCGAAGGGAGCTGCTTGGAACATTATTTCAACAGCTTTTGGCGACTAACAGGGGTATTTCAGATAAGGAACGGAGAACCCAAAAACTCTCTGGTTCTTCAGACCAGAGCCTTCCTCTAGGGCAAATGGAGTTAGAGCTTTGAAAGTGTAGCCTGCAAAGGCACCCACTCAATTTCGGACAGCTTTGCCATGCTGCACAAATTCTCTTGTGTTCCGCGGAGATCAATAGCTTCCTTATGAGGCAGCACCTCTGGCAGGCCACCACCTGCTTGTATGTGGAAAAGCAGCTGAGAGAGCGGATGAATGATTGCCTTAATATCTACTGCTGTTGGGGGACTGCCGAGTTCCTTGAATGCCTCCGGATTGTTCTCCTTCTGCTCAATGATCTCGGTAATCTGCGCAGCCATGGCAATAGTGCCATCTTCAAGAAATGGGGATGGCAATCCCAACCTGCCCAACTCAGAGAAACTCCCTCGAATTCCATCCAGCACTTTGTTTAGAAAAGCCGCTGCTACCTTAGTACGCTGGAAAGAGGAGTGGCAATGAATGAACCTATTTTCTGTTTGAGCTGCGGTGTCCCTATCTTCGATACTTGCCTCGGCGAGGATCTCATCTGAAACCGAGTATAGCTTATTTAGCAAGTCCCTTGCTTTGGGAACCTTTTCTAGGATGAAACGCGGGAACTGTTCCATTGTGGCATGGGCCTCCTGATTGAGTCTTAATGCCTTGTCGATAAACCGGAGGGTAGGCTGCAGATTTAGGCAGAAGGCTTTGATTTTCTCCTAGTGAGAAATGTACAATTTCCTGATCAGTTGGATGATATCAGGTTGGGCAGGGGCTGGTAGCAGGGAGGCCTTAAGCGAATAAATCTTCGTGTCTCTTGAAATGAGGGCCTCGACAAATTCTGCCTTCTTCTTCTTCTCGGATGCCAACTGCGCTTCATAGCTGTTCATTTGTTTGTGCCAATTCTGTTCAGCTCTAGAGTGGTTAGCTGATTGCTCTTCTAATGAAGCTTTTGTTTCTCGGAGCTCATCTTCTAGCTTGGTCTTTGTTTCTCGGAGCTCCTCTTCCAGTTTAGTCTTCAAACCTTTGAATTCGGCCTCTTTTTCTTGTATCTTTTACTGATGCTGCTCTTGTAGGCGTTCCATCTCTTCACCTTTCTCTGCCAGCTTCTGACTGAACTCAAGGCGGAAACGTTCAAGCTCCTCCTCCATCGATTGTAGGCTCTATTACGCTGCTTGGTTTTGATTCTGCAATTCTTTTAATACAGCTGGGTCGGCTACTTGGGCCTTTGTAATTTTGCTTTGAAGCCTGTTTCTCTCATTCTCTGCTGTTAGCGCCCTTTCTATCATTCGGGCGATATTCGCCTCTAAGGATTTCTCCTTTGCCTCTAGAAAACTCACCCTGTCCTTGGCTGCCTTGAGCTGTTCATCCTTCTTTTTCAACTGGCGACCAGTCTTTAGGAAATCGGAAGTGACCACCCGTTGTGTCTCCTCCATGATTTTGACTTTATCTTGTGGCCGGGCCATCTTCATGTCCAGTCTGACAGCATAAATATCATAGTCCTCTGATTGCATTTCTCCCTGGGGCTTGTTTATCCTTGGGTACATAGTTGCAAACTTTAATTCTTGGCGGGCCTCGTCATACGAAGCCTGTACTTGCGGCTCGGCGGGGGCATTGTCATCTTTTTCCCTTCGTCGCCTCATTCTATTTGCACGCGCTTCCTTCTCAC
>VDFB02379413.1:0-12707 GCA_007258455.2 Sequoia sempervirens
AAATTAATTCAAATTCTTGGTAATATTTTATCCTCCTAGATCTAATGTTAGCTTGTAGTGTTGTAATTTCAAGAATTTTTGCATAATTAAGTATAAATACATGTTTCTTTCACCCATTTTCATCTAAGCATTCATGAGATCAACCTAGCAAGTTGAATGAGCATACCTATAGAAAAGTTGAGTTCACAAGAGCATTCAAGTATTTACAAGAGAATTCAAGAGAATTCAAGGGTAGATTATCAAGAATTTAAAGCATCATTCAAGCATCAAGCATCATGTATTCATGCATCATGTTTGTCTTTGAGTTAACAATTGTGATGTAGGGTTTCATGATTCAAGCTAACATTTCATCCAAGAACTATCCTATTAAAGTAAGAGTCAAGATCTACATCCATTGGAGCCACTTCATACATGTTTGCAACCTCTTATTGCTAGGGTTTGGTGAGTAACAACATATTTTGTTCATTCATCAATATCCATTCCTATTTTCATTTCAAGGTTTGATTACCAAAACAGGTTTGACTAAGGAAAACCCCTAGCTACTAAAAAACAACATTTTTCCCTCTCTTTAGTGTGTGATTTGCAAGTTTAGGTTGAAGAAACTTTGAAGAGAATGTTTGGAGAAAATTTTCAAAGTGTTCAAAGTTATCAAAGTTTTCACCTTACATTGGAGATACTTGGAAGACTTGTATAGGTTGCAAATCAAGCTTTCAGATCTGAAAATCAATTGGAAAGCACAAAGTAGAAGTTAAAGACCAGATTCAAGCTTTGAAGTTTTAGAAACCCCTAACTAGATTGATACACTATTTATGGCATATGAGTCCCAGTTTAGGTCATTTTCTAAATTTTTGTAGCTTTAGACACCCATTTTCCAAATTCCAGTTTCTGCATAGAAACCCAAATATGGGACTAAATCACCTAGACTAGTGTATGAGTCTCGATAGGCATTAAAATCAGTATTTTGACATTTCGAATCTTCATTGAATCTCCTTTAGGTTTACAAGTGCACACATTTTATCTTGTAGGTTTCTATTATGATTTTATCAAGTGCACACATTTTATCTTGTAGGTTTCTATTATGATTTTTAGGTCATTTAGTGAAAGATTGCATCATACTAGGTTTAAGCATTCTGATTTGCATTGCATTTATCTTTCCAAGCCCTAGCTTGGTGGTGAACCCCTCATTAGTTTACAACCATACCTCAGGGAAGCCCTATTGCAATATATATTTCTCCTTTGCATTGAGATCTCTAGGGTTTCCCTTTAATGAGATAATTGGAAAGTGGATTTTTCTCTATGTCCTAAACCATATGAAAGAAAAATATATCTCTACCATTTTCTATTGTTTCACATTAATACATGTAGAATATATATGGTCATATAAATTTGTAATTGATATTTATTTTTTAGTTTGAACTTCAAGACCTCAAAAACGTACCTTGTGAACAAAAATGAAAATGGTGATAAGGGAGGGGAAAGGATGGATCCCACCTATCTCCTATTTCACTCTTGTTCATTCAAGGAAACCCTAGGAGAAACAACCTAATGATTGAATTGAGAGAGGGGGTTTTTAAAAGGTCTCTTTGGGTGTGATTAAACAAAGGGGGGTTCACCACTAAGAAAATGCTTAGAAATACAAGAAATGAAAGTAACATACAAAACCTAACTATGTAATCTAGGAAATGAAACTCAAAATCAAAATGAGAAATTGAGAATGAATAGAGTGGCACCTGTAAAATTGGAGATGCTTGAAACAAGGTCTGCAATCCTAAAATTATGAATTTTTATGCAAACCAGGACTCATATTCCATACTGAGCGATTTAGTCCTAGTTTAGGGTTTTGGGCTGGATCTAGAATTTGCAATTGGTAAACTAAGATCTATAGGAAATGTCTGAAAACTAGTATATTGGGACTCATATGCCACAAGTAAAAATTTAGTCCTAGTATCAAGGTTTTGTTGAAATTCTGATATCCTCTAGTGATCTACTGTAGCTTCTCCCCTCTCCGATCTCCATGTCTAAGACTTTGAATTCTGGCCTATAGGTGACTTTCCATGAAGATGACAACTTTTTGACAACTTTGAAAACTTTCTTCAATCTTGCAACTTGTTTTTCAAAGGATCTTCAAGTCTAAAACACCTAGACTTGCAATCACTGATCTGTATAGGATCTAGACTATATGCAGTATTGAATTATTAATTTTTACAATGATTATTCCAAGTTTACGAAATTTGAATTCATGCATACATTAACAAAATTGATGCATTAAAACTTCAAAAGAGAAACTGAATATGAGAGAGAAGAAGAGAAGTGCAAATAGCGTTTGATTATGAAGTTCGTCACAAATGTGACTACATCTCCGGGTCTGCTCCAATGGAGTGTGACTGATCTGATTAATCTCCAAATCAAAATTACAATTGCACCAAGACTTTTCCCTTGAAGCACATTAGCAAAAACATGCCCTCAATGTGTGGAATAGTCTTCAAAAGATCTCTAAGAAAACTCCCTTGCTCTCTGATTCACAGCTTCACCCTTCACTTGAAAATTCTGATTATTTTCTATCTCCAACTCACTCACTCTCTCCCCTTTAAATACATAAAAAAATTTCAAACTGGTCTTTAACCAATTGATTTTACAAATCTACCTTATCTCTCCAAATTACATAAATTTTTTTTAAAAAAAATCTCCCTTTTTTACATAATAATCTTTAATAATATTTTAGACCCTTATATTCTTGACTCGGGCTTTACAAAATTGGGAGATTATTTTAATAAAAGGTTGTTTGTTTTTATTTTAGGGGAGTTTGTTTTTAATTTTTACGGCATTCGGTTTTCAACAGTTAACAAAAATAACCGATGCTAAATAAGTATTAAAGCCATTCGATGGATCAACGGTGAGTGTAATGCCCCGCTAAGGGACCAAGTGGATTAACACAAAAGACCATCAACACCAAGCCAATTTTTTTTTTAAATAAACTAAAGTAACACTAACTAATGCAACTCAACCAATTAATATGAATGATATTATTACAATAACATGATATTATAATCATATTATAACATAAAAGTAATATTGAACATAATCCATTTGCACACCTATCCACCATGGTCCCCTAACGTCGCTACTAAGATACACCTATACTAATTAAGCCTAAAAATATATATATATATATTTGATACACTATAACCATATTTTATTAACACTTGAATGTAAATTAATCTCATATATTAAATTATATATGATAACATATCAAAATTATCTTCAAACCACATCTAACACTATGCTAATATAAATCTATTCTCAATCAATGTTATAAAATAAGTACATAAAGATATATCATATCTACTGCTTAATTAAACTCATGCATTATAAATACAACATTTTTATATTAAACCTCTCTATTACATACTAAACAATAGTAAAAATGTGTATAATCAAGATTGTATCAATTCACTTACTTTTCCTATACAAAAATGCTACCATGAACACGATTCATTAATCCAAGAGGTACATATGTATAAGATACACTAAACATAATTTTTTTTATGAAAATATCACCTGCACATAAATTCAACTATAAAATGAAGCGAAAAGAAAGACTCTCTACATTGCACACAAATTGCACCACTTAAATCCCAATGGATGGTTCGGAAATACCACCCTACCATGTGGAACCCTGAGGCCCACTCCCTCCGTGCGAGGAGACAACACTAGGCCCCACAAACAAGCAAATAACAGAACAGAAACAACAAGTGGTTGACACTAAACATCCCAAGAAAACTACCAAAATAAGAATCAACCGAAAATTACAATAACTTCACAAATGCTTCTAGGTACTTCTATAAACCCAAACACATAACACAAATGGATAGAAAACTAAAAAGCTTATAATTAAACCACAACACTACAATAAAGTATATTACATCAATCTCACAATATTATAACATAATAACACACTTTAATTTAGTAATTCACAATCAAGACCAATAATGCACATCCCTGACATAATTGATTTTTACATACACAGAAGTCTCAACATAAGATCTCACAAACATGAAGAAATTAACATCATGCAAATAGTACACATTTAAATAGAAACGATACAACCCAATATAGATCAAAAGATAGTACTATACTCTCTAATGCAACCTTTAGAACTGAATTAATTTTTTTTTTTTTGACAACAATCAAATCTTACAGCCATAAAACAACCATAAAATAGTTATATCAATTCACAATCAAAATCCGTAAAAGAACCATTTTAGATCTGGTTGTCACCTACTTAGCAAGGTGAATAAAATTAACCAAAAATAACTCAAAAAATAATAAAATGCAAAACAACAAACAGATCCCATAAAACCCTTTTTTCAACAATACCCAATTACAGTCAATTCAACTTACAAAATAAGTAATTCAACAACTAAATTTTTTTATTTAATATTTTTTTAAAATAAAATATTAAAAACTTAAATTAATTTAACCCCTTTCAAACCCCTATAAATCTAAAATCTCAATCTTCTATTGGCTGGTTACAGAGAGAAAATAAAGATATTTGCAATTATAGAGGAGCAACTTGACAACAGTCTCGTGTTTCAACCATATCTCACAAACTACGATCTGAGTTTCTAAGATTTTAAACATAATTTAAAAGACAATGAGATGAAAAAACCCATTAAAAATCTCATTAACCCAGTTCGTAAAAACAGAGTTATGAGGGACGCACTCAGACCCTTTTACTGTGAATAATAGAAAATAATAAACAGATATTCATTTTTATTTTAAAATAAACAAATATTTTATTCATACACAAAATAAAACTATCCAATATTTATTTTCAAAAATCAAAAGAAAGAAATCAATCAAATCATTCATGCATACGAAAGAAAATTTTAGCACAAGATCTGAAAATCCAACCTGGATCCAACGCTTGTGAATGGCATAAATTTGATGTTGAGCTCCAAAGTTTTCAACTTTCAAAACCCTCAATTGCAACAAATTTCTCATTGCTCATTCATTTTTGCAAGCATGGAAAAATCTCTCAGAAAAAGAATCCAAATCCAACATGCACTCCCCAGAATAACTCAACAGCACGGAAACCCTTTATCTCCTCCCAAAATAAAGAAAACACTTCTCCAACTAAAAGACAATCTCCCAGTCACCATTTCAACTTCCATTTTCGTCACTTTTTATAATAGAGTAATTAGAGTGGGTTTTAGACTCAAAAAATATAATTTTATAAAATAAAAATACCTCTCACCCATAAAACTATCACATAGGAAATATTTTAAATCATTAAAATCACATAAATACTCCATAAAATATAAATTTAGTGACCATTTTAATAAAATGAATCAAGAGACTAATAATGC
Organism: Sequoia sempervirens; assembly: GCA_007258455.2. Lineage (NCBI taxonomy): Eukaryota > Viridiplantae > Streptophyta > Pinopsida > Cupressales > Cupressaceae > Sequoia > Sequoia sempervirens. The sequence continues at coordinate 5,370 of VDFB02379413.1, forward strand.
AAAAATTATATTCAAACAAAAGTAAAACAAATATTACTCAATAAACAATAACCAAATACCAAATAATGATAATAATAAACAATAATTAAATAATTATTCCTCAAAATAATAACATAATAAAACATAACATACATAAATGTCACTTATGGATAATATTATATCACACCTCAAACACATTAATAAAAATCATAACAATAAATATGATAGATTCAATATCTAACTTCACTCAAATAATTCACAAACTAAGGTAAAATATAAATCATAAAATAACTTCACATGAAAGAGCAACATTCACATCAAAAGATAAATAACACTAATCACAATCATAAGAACACAACTAACCACGGGGTTTAATATCAATAGGTTGGGATCCAAAACTAAGGTTAGACAACAAAATCAAATAATCACATATCACATATCACATAAGAAACAATCGAATAAATGCAACACTCCAAACATAGGGTAAAGATCGAACATTGTCTCATGACAACCCGAAAAAGTTAACACATTCTTCATCAATTGTTTCTAATTGAGAACAATGGCTAGGGTTAGGTTATAATTTGGGCCTAGATGTTATCTCCTCAACCACCATTGGGATTAGAGGCACGCTCAGACCTACTAATTTAGGTAGAGACGTAGCCTAGTACTTGTTCACTTAAACATACAAATTATAGCACATGTGCATAATAGCCAAAGCACTAGGAAAGAAACTCTAGCAATTGTATCTCATTTTCGTATGTCTCTCATACGTCCAATGGTACGATGCCGCCCTTTCCACTTATCCTAACAAACATACTACTGTATCACTCAATTATCCAAGTAAATCTTTACATAATAACAATAACATAACAATATGCATCATACTCACCAAAACACTAATAGAAGTTCATGCCTCATTTTTAAATGTCTCTATTATTTTACTTTCATCTCCAAGTTCCAAAGCCAAACTTCCTGCACATCCACTATGAGAATGAAGGGGCACTACAGTGAGTAAGTCCTTTTGGAACCCGGCGGGTGCGGGTTCAATTGTCGTCGGTGATTTGTTTTAAAACAAACTTCAACAAACTTTTAACAAAATCAAATCGGCACCACTAATAGTTAGCGGCCCACATATGGCGGAATGGTTAAGCTCACAGCCGGTTCGGAGGAGGTTGTGTGTTTGAATCCTCCATACAACCTTTTATTTAAACAAACTTATAAACTCAAACCGCCGGATGGAGAAACAAGCCACGCGGCATGGCGAGGAGGTGCCACGTGGCATAACCTGATTCGATGATGGTGTTGACTAAGAGCTGACGTGGATGATGAGTGGACTTCTGACGTGGACACTGACTGGACTGCTAGCTGGCCGTGCTGACTGTGCTAATGATGTGGCGTACGGATGCCATGTGTCAGCATTTGATTGGCTTCGTATCGATGACTCACCGCCACATGTTTCGCCTGGATTTGTCCATATATTCCGTATAGTACGGATTGACTGCTGACGTCAGCATCCATATGGTCCACCTTAAAAGTCAACTAAAAGCTTTGGCTACTGATAACTCTCGCATACGATGTCGGATTTCAACAAAATGAGTTGCATTGGAAAGCTTGAGACGAGCTCTTCGCGATGACGCTGACTTCAAAAAATTTTGACGATGACATTTTTCTGCTGCCTGGACGCCCCTTGATCCCAGTTTGACCTAAGGTTTGACTGGCCATAACTTGCACAAACGAACTCCTTTTCGCTCCATTCGAGTTGCGTTGGAATTAGGACGTCAAGCTCTTTCTGATGGTGTTGATTTTGGAGAGAAATGTGACACTTCAATTTTCACTAAAAATATCCACCGGATCAATCACACATGTAGCGAGAGATTTTTTATTTTATTTTAGTGGATAGGGGTTTTCCTTGGTCAAACCCTATTTTGATATTCAAACTTTGAAATGAAATGATATAGAATGAAGGAATGATGAATTAAAAAAATGGTATGTTGCAACTCACCAAACCCTTGTAACAAAGGTTGCAAAATTGTATGAAATGGATAGCATGAATGTGGATCTTTATTCTTGATTGAATGCTATGGATCTTGACTTGAATGTTTAATTGAATCATGAAACCCTACATCACAAATGTTATATTAAAAACACACATGATGCATGAAGACTTTGACATGATACTTGAATATTGAATTGATGCTCCAAAATGCTTGATAATCAACTCTTGAATGCTCTTGATCTCATAAAATTGCTATAGGAATGCTTGCATAAAACTTATAGGATAAAATATGTGAAAAAACTTTGTATTTATACTTGTTTATGTAAAATTTCCCGAAATTACAACACTACAAGCCAACATTAGATCTAGGAGAATAAAAACCTATCAAGAATTGAATTCAAAACAGGTCCAAGCTAAAGCAGGACTCATATGCTAGTTGGAGTGCATGAGTCCCTATAGCCTAGGCTTGGGACACGAGTTTCAAGAAATATTAAGTTCAATGCCAAATTTAGGTTCATGCCTCGAAACTTAGGTGGGAACCGTAGGCCCAAGGTCGCATATGAGTCTCAGATCACTAAATATGGAACAGACAACCCAAAAACATTAAATTATGATTGGTCATTAGATATGTGTTGGTATTATCCTTGGAAAGATTCATTAAATAAGGCTTGTGGATGCAAAATAGGACCAAATAAGGCATAAAGAAGCCCAATTTTAGCATGGAGGGCCCAAACAAGTGTGAAAATGTAGAGAGATACATTTTTCTACACTACACATTGATTGTTTTAGACTCTAGAAATTTATCAATTGGACCTAAGATATCATTGAGTTTTAATGCATTCTAGATGTAATGTTATGATATGCATTTTCTACTAGGATGTATCATTTGGATGCTCAAGAATAAAAATAAGAAGTTAGTACTTCTTGCATGTTTTTTGGGTCCCTCTCTTACTCTATGTTATTTTTTTCTATCACAACATTTTCATAAATCACTATAGTTAATCGTAGTCAAGCCTAATTTACCTTGCATAGAAAAATTCTTCTTACTTCCTATAGAAGAGGGGGACCAACCACACTAAGGCTCTAGGTCACAGAGAGCTAAGAGCAGAGGGTTTCCCGAATCTACCTCAAGCTGGATAAGAGTTCTTAGTTCAAGGATACAGAATGAAGAGCACTCCCAAGTGCTTATGTCACTCCATTAACTTGGGAGATTTGATGAGGCTAATTGAGAGGCTTTTAGAATTTGAATTGTACCTCAAATAGCTCTCTACTTGAGGACAACAATGCAGGTTAGGGATGATAACACAACACACTAGCGTCTCTCTGGGGAACTGGAATTTGTATGATCAGAAAGTGTAAAGTACATAAAGGGAGAAAAAATATACTAACTACTTAGCAGTTAAGGTCTAAAATAATAACTAGGATGATAATAAATTAAATAAACAAAGTGACTAGTAAGATTATAAAGAAGATGATAAAATCAAGGGTGATGAAGAACAACTCATGAGATTTCCAATTCGCTAGCAAGCTCTATATGAATAATTTACTACACATAGCTAATAGAGGAAAAATTTTGGGGCTATATAAGGGTTTGCATCAAGCCAAAGCCCCACTTTGGTGTTTCCACCTCCACAAACAACCAAATAGATAGATAGAAATTGTGATAAATAAAACAATAGAAGGAATACTGAACAATAACAAAAGCACGATGCTACGTAAATCAAGAAGCAATATCACCTTCTCAATTGAGGTTACCTCAAGAACATAGGGGAGGATGCAAGCTTGGTAAGGTCTATGCTACCGCAACAATGAAGTAGTCCCTCGAGACACCAAGTTGCAATTCCAATGGTGGAAAAAGTGCAACAAGATGTAGAGAAGATAAATAGGTGCTCAAGAATCATGAAGCCAAAATTAAGCCAACTTGTGATATTCTCTAGAAGAAAGAATGAGGATGAAAAATACACATTTTAAGATCAAAAGGGAGGGAAAGAGTCATTCTCAAGTCGAATGGAAGGTGTAGAGGTGTTACGCTTCATTGCCGATGGAGAACGTAACATCTCTAGAGATTTCAAAGGCAAGAATTTTTTAGGGATGAAAACATACTACATAGATGTCTGTGCACCACATGTGTGTCTTCGACAGAAGTTCCTCCACCGACACAAAGGATAGCACCAAGTGAATGCATTGCAGATAGGTGATGTGGAATTTCATAGTTGGGCTTGGTTTTCTAGGGTGGAGGGATGTAAAAGGGGATTTTGCAAGAGGGGTGAAAATTTGCTCCTATACATTTTCCCCTCACTTTAGCGAGCATAAGTGTTAATGAATGTTCAGTAAAGTAGATAGAAGAGTTTAGAAATGTATACTTGAATCATCGAGGAAGCATACCACAATCTAGAGAGCTTGAAAGTGCAAGGTAGGAAAATGGATCCATAGGTACTCTCTTGAAGAGGATTGAACAAAGGACTTCATAGATCCTCAAAACTACAAAGTTGATCAAAGTACACCGAAGGCTCGTAGACCATCAATGGAAAAATCCCACAAGATGCAAGCACTTCACAGGCCCTCAAACCTGCAAAGAAGGAACCCCCAAGTACTCTCTCTTGAAGGAAGCCCAATGTGAGGGGAATCCATAGAGTCAGATTGGAAAACATCTTCATAGGCATACCTGCAAAGCAAGATGTTATTTCACAGACAAAACATGTTAGAAATCAAAAAGTAGCCACATAGGTAGACAAGCAAATAGTCATGTAGACAGTTGAAAAATTGAAGAGCTTTAAAAGGGGTCCTTCAGGAACCCTTCAAAAGAAAAGGGGTCCACTCAAGGGATGCTCAATTTGAAAGTGCAAGATTTTTTTTTGAAAATTGACTCAACATCAAGGAATTCTTTTGAAACATGTTCACTTCATCAAGGAATTCAAAAGGAAGAATTCCCCCTCACAATGGGAAGGTCAAAATTCACCTGTAGGAGAAGGAACTGAAAAGATATTTTGAAAATATTTTCAAGAAAATATTCATTGGCCACCAAATACATTTTTTGAAAATCTGTGTGAAATGATAGCCCCCCTTAGATTAGTGTGTGTTAAATGCAGAAGCACATGGCATCCTAGGTAAGGAGAGAAAAGCAAGAGTGAAAAAGTGATTTCGGAACATAGAAAGATGTAACCATGGAATTTTTTTCACACACGCGAGGGACAAGACATGAGCAACACAACATCACAAAGGAAGAATGAAAGGTAAGAGAAAAAAGTGTAAAAAGATGCAATAATACCATGAACAAGGGGCATAGGGGTGATCTGATATTTTGGGGTTAGAGCTACTCATAAATGTAGATAAATAAGTATAATAGTATATTAATGAACTATCATCAACCCCCTACTATATCAAAACATATGAAGAATGCACAAGAAGACAAAATGAAAATAAAAAATTGGGTCAACATGGAAGGGAAGCCTGATTGCCCCTAACACTTTGCATCATCCCCAATTGTCGAAAATCAATACACATAACAAAGGAAGAATGTTGTAACAATTAGAGGAGGTTTTACGACACATAAACACTCCTATATCCAAGCACCTACAAGGGTGAAAAATGTCATCTAGGAACACACAACGCAAGCATGGGGGAACACAAACACACACACACACTCTACTCTATACATAAAGAAGATGCACCCCCTAGTCCTCATCAACCAAGAGGTGATTGGCCTCCCAATCTAGATCATTATAAGGGGAAGGTAGATGAGCCTTTAAGGGAAAAATATTAAGGGAGGAACCCTCTGAACCCCCACAACAAGAGCCAAGGAAGGAGGGCCCTCGAGGTTTCCTCTACTTAGTTCTTGTGGGGTAAAAGTCATCGACTTTGCAAAGATAGTTGAAAGGGTTAGGACCTCATCCAAAGAATTAGACATGCACTTCACAAGAGTGCCATGTGTTAAATTAGTGGGCGAGGGAGGTGGTACCTGAGATTCACTACTAGGCTCACAAAGAGACTTGGGAGTCTAGTGACAAACTTTGGGGACACCATGATTTCCTTCATCACTAGGATGACACATGCTAATGTAAACCACCTTCCAAAGAAGGTGGACTCCTATTTTGACCCCCATTGTTAGTAGGGCTATCCTCCATCTTCCATTTCATCAGAGGATGTGAGATCCCCATAGACGAGGCAGAAGGTGTGGACAAGGAGGAGAAAACCATGACAGACACCACCGAGGTGTTCAGCATGTCCACGAGCTTTGAAAATGATGAGATGTTTAGGAGGTACATCAGAAGAGGTAGCTCAACTGAGGGAGTAATGAAAACCTACAAAATATTTAGGTTAGGGGCATTTACACTTGCAAAAGGAGCCAAAAGTAGCACTGAGGTTGAAGGAACTGAAGTAGAGGGGACAAGAGAGGAGGATACAGAAGAAGGTGCCAAAGTAGAAATTGTTGACTCCCCCTCCTGCCTTTGCAAGGAAGCATGTGCAGTGGCCATAGCCTTTCTCCTATGCTTGTGCTCATGTGCAAGGAAATTTGTGTGACTCAGGCAGTTAGAAGCTAGAAGTTGGGTTGGAACAAAGGACTCTTGTTTGACCATCACGACTGTTTCTGACGGAGGGAGAGACTCATAGACGGGAACAAGAGGGAGAGGTCTAGAAGAGGTTGAATCAATAGCGAGGGGAGTAGACCCTAATACCTCAGTAGTGAACCTCTTCCCATTCACTTCCTTTGGGGAAGGAGTAGTAGGAGGCCGCAAAGGCCAAGACATAGAGGACTCCCCATGGGGACCCTTGCCCTTATCGTATGTGCTAGGCTGAGGTCCTGTGGGTAAGGTAGGAAGGTTAGATACCCGAATCTTTGAATTTTTCCAAGTAGGCACCATCAGTCTCCTTATGTGGAAACCAGGAATAGTAACCCAAAGTTCCTCTTCAAGGAGGGAGGCAAAGGCGAGGCCCTAAGCACAAGAAGCTTCTCTCTTCCCTTCTAAGAGGAAGAGGTGGATTGTCGCTACACTAATAGGTGAGTCACTTTTGGCTATCCTTTACCCCTAGTTTTATAATTTACATAGTTTCAGTAAAGTAGGTTCATTCTATGAGGGAGCAAACCAATTGGGGCAGGCCAAAAATGATCTAGAGAATAACCCCCATGGGATACCAATGACTGATATCCAGTGTCATGCACATGCATGGAACATTCATGGGAGAAATTTAAACATTTATGAATGACGAAAGCAATTCCTTTCATGGAAGCTAGCCATGGGATGCCCAACTTCACCCATAATAGATCAGATTCTAGAATGACATCAAAAGTTGTATCAAGAGTTATAGACCCATATGGCATAAGAGATAGACCATCATGAGTATGTATGATAGATTTCATTTTC
>VDFB02379414.1:0-22066 GCA_007258455.2 Sequoia sempervirens
ACCATCACATACATACCTGTTGCATTACATATGAATGCTAATTAAAATGAATACTTTCTGCAAATCTGTAACAAAAATTTATGTCTCAGTAGGCCAGAAGTAATCAAACACTTCCAAACATAAGAACGACCTGTCTTCCACTGTTGCTGCAGAAAATCCTTTGGAAGGAATATCTCTATTATAGAACTACCATCATCTAGAACTAAACATCCGTGCTCTCTACATGCAACCAAAATGCCCTGCAATGCATAACAGTAGACATCTCATAGTGCATATAATTATGTCTCTCTGACAGCGTGACACATCTAGAAACAAATTAGAAATAAATTCCTGGGTGACACATTTATTAAGCCAGAACCTTTAGATTATATCTGTGGCATGTATGTGACGATGAATAGATGAAGTAATAGGATGATATCCAGCATTTGAAATGACAAAGCATGTTATTCATAAAATCAGAGCTACACATAAAACAAGTTATCCTAAAGCAAAATAATCCAAGAACTTAAACAAAAGATTTCAGGAAATCCATTTGCTGAAATAATACTTTGTCATTCTCAAAGACTAGAAATATAGAGACACTACACTTGATATAACAGCCGATGTCTTTGCTTTGCTCAGAGTATACCATTATGTCCTGATCCAAACCCTCATTGTTGACATTTAATCACTTGTTAAAAACAATCCCTCCATAGTTCCATAAATAAACAAACTTAATTTGTTTGTCCTATAGTACATTTTCAATACACAAGTATTTAAATATATAAAGGAAATATATAATTATGTTGGTGTAATTAAAATTGTTGTCACCTTAGTTAAGTTTACTTAGGGATCACATAGGAGGTAGTCGGAGAATTTCCACTTTTGGTGGACTTGATATGTCATTACTGTATCACTTCCACCTTTTGTGGACACATCATGTGATTATCTGTCCACCTTTTGTGGGTGATCCACATTTTGTGGGTGATCCACCTTTTGTGGTGATTATCACATTATCACTTTTCCACTTTAGGTGGAGTGATAGTTTTTCACAGATGTCTCATGTCATAAGATTACGACACTTGTCATAATCTTATGCCCTTCTATGTTCTCACCTTGGCTATATAACCAAGGGGTCTCCTATGTACTTTTGCATAGCATAGCTCATCATATTTACATTCATTGATAAGAATACAATTTATTTTTGTCATATTGTTTCTATCTCTCTTATGCTTGTGCTTTCTATTAGGCCTCTAGATCTTGGGTGGCTACCTTCAGAGCCAATTCTTACAAATTATTATCAAATAATTAGATAATTAGAACTTAGAGAAACTATTTATAATTTATTAAAACAGATTGATTTATTGAAGTAACATAAGTACTATTTATGCTTTCTACAATAGAATCTAGGTATAGATGTGGCAATATTAAATAATCTTATACCACATCTATACCTAGATTCTATTGTATTTTCTTCAAGTCATAATCTTAAATAAATTTTATGAATACTATTAATCTTAACTTTGAAAGTTGGAGTCTAAGGTATTTAGAAATTTTGAAAGACAACATTCAAATTTGAAATTGAGAAGTTTCACTTGAGGAGTTAATCAATTATTTTGGCTAATGTTTTGTTTCATGGCATCCTATGTTTTGTACTAGGGGAAGGTGGTTATGATATTTCTATTCATGGATGAGTTAAAAAATAAAAATGTTTTCAAAAATTGTTTGAGTACCTTGGAGAGCTACTTACTATTTGATGTTTTGTTTCATGTCAACTTACTATTTGATGTTTTGTTTCATGTCATCATACTTTTTTACTTGGAGAACGTGGCTCATGGATGAGTTACTATTTGATGTTATTAAATTAAATAATGAATTAACAATCTTAATTAGATAATTAGAACTTAAGAGAAACTATTTACATATTTATTAAAATAAATTGACTTCTCAGCAACTATTTAATTTAATTATCCCACCAATTATTATAATGTATAATTTAATATGTTTACTAGTCTATATAAATTATATAAAGAGTTTATATAGTTATGAGAGTTATTATAGTTTATAAGATATTTGTTGAATGATATATATTGAAATAGTTTATAATTTAGAGTTTATAATACATTAATATATGCCACAATTAATCAATATAATCAACATTTTAAAAAATTAAACTAAAATCATTTTTTAAATAATTATTGATATTCCTTTATAACTATAACTATATTATTTAAATAATTAATATTAATAACCTTCCACCATGATTCTATGACCTTTCTATTTATAATAAATTATAATTAATTTTTAAATATTGATGATATTCCTTTATAATATTCCTTTATAACTATGTTTAGTTATAAACATATTTAAATTTTAATTATAATTAATAACATATTTAAATAAAATTGATTATAATGTATATTGTAATTTACATATTCTAATTATAAACTATTGACACATTTCACGAAAAATTTACGGTCTTTTATGTAGTACAAAAGTGCGGTACTCGTCTAGTACGGCAGCATGCATCCATGCCCCAATGCATTTTCGGGGCTGGATAGCCGCTGCCCTCTTGGGGGGCAAAGGCTATGCAAGTGAAAATTTGCATCGGGCATGGATGCATGGGCATGGATGCGGCTGCCTCGTTTCTTTTGCCCACCGTATTTTACGTGCAACCTCTGTCCTTTGCAACCTCTGTCCTTCGTAATTTCATTTTTAACATTATTGTTTTTATATTAAATTTGATTCATTAATAATTGAAGATTTAGTTAATGTTATTTTTTTTTATAATATTGTTTTATTTAAATAGTTATTTTTTTAATAATGTTTAAATTTCATTTTGTATATAAAAAATAAAGAAAAATTAATATAGAATGTACAAATATTTTAAGCATTTTATTTATTATATATAATACATAAATTTTAACCTTTTAAATTATTTTATTTTATTTAAAGAATATTTTTATTTATTTAATCCTAACCCTAATAATAATCTATCCCTAACCCTAACCCTAATAATAACCTTAATTGAACCCTACATCTTACTATAATTGGACCCTAAACTTAACACTAATTGAAATTTAACCCTAACCCTAATCGTATTTGTACCCTGGCCCTAATTTAACCCTAATCTTATTAAAACCCTAACCCTAACAATAATGTTAATTTAATCCTATAGCTAATCCTAATTGAACCCTCACTATAACTAAATCTTAATCTTAACCCTAACCCTAATGCTAATTTAATGCTAATAGAATCATAGTCCTAATTAAGTTCCCATTATATAATTTTTATAACATGAAAAATAAACTCCATACATAACCCTGTCCTTTATCAATTTTATTATATGTAACCCTAATCAAAACCTAACACTAATTGAACCTTAATTAAAACCTAACCCTAATCCTAAGTGAACCCTATTCCTAACCCGAAATGAAACCTTTAACCTTAACCAACATTTGTGTTAGGGTTAGAATCAACATTTGTAAGTATATTTAATTATAAGTATATTTATTTATCATTAAATTCACAGTAATATTTAAATTAAGTATATCAAATTTAAAAACTATATTTTAATAAGTATAATAACTAGTATAACTAATTATTATATATATATATATAGTTATTAAATAATAAGTATACTAACTATTAATATACTATATATATTAATTAATATTTAATATAATTTATTTATTAATTATAGTAATTTTATATTTGTATTTAATAATTTTAATCTAAACTATAATATATAATAAATATAATAATAATAACATTTTAAAGATTTAATTTACATTATATAAAATATTAAAAAATAATTTATATTTTATCTTAGTTTTAACATTTACCTAAGAATTAAAACTAAAACAAGTAAATAAAATAAAATAAATAAATAATAGTTCTTTAAAGAAATATAAAATAACAAAAAAAACTTTTAAATAAATAAAAATATTCTTTAAATAAAATAAAATAATTTAAAAGGTTAAAATTTATGTATTATATATAATAAATAAAATGCTTAAAATATTTGTACATTCTATATTAATTTTTCTTTATTTTTTATATACAAAATAAAATTTAAACATTATTAAAAAAATAATTATTTAAATAAAACAACTATTATAAAAAAAATTAACATTAACTAAATCTTCAATTATTAATGAATCAAATTTAATACAAAAACAATAATGTTAAAAATGAAATTTAAAGAGGATAAAAAAAAAACATAAGGCAGGAAACAAGAGAGTAAAGGGAATAAAAATGGGCGCAGTTACCATTAAATACGGATGGTAGAATGTGCAGAATTTATGAAGGACAGAGGTTGCACATAAAATACGGTGGGCAAAAGAAACGAGGCAGCCGCATCCATGCCCATGCATCCATGCCCGGTGCAAATTGTCACCTGCATAGCCTTTGCCCCCTAAGAGGGCTAAAATTTTTGGAACCCAAATTGAAGATTTGGACAATGACTGCTTGGTTTTAGAGGGTGATCCAAAGAAATTTGTTGCTGATCGAAAGGACCCGTTGTTGAAATCTGTGAAATTAGTTAATATTTGTAATCTTTTGTTCCTAATGCCTGTATTAGCGCATACTTATCATTGAAATTGGTTTGTTGACATTGTTCTTCTACCTATTGATGAAATTTGTGGATTTCACTAGTATGTAAAAGTTTTTTCTGACACAGATTTTTGTTTTCACACATGACTTCTACCAATGTCTCCTTCATTACTTTCACTGTATAACCCCTCTCGGTGTAATTAAATAAAATATAATAAACATATGAAAGAATTAAATAATAATTATTTAAACATAAAATTTATATAATAATTTTGTTAAATAACAATATGCATCTTATAATTTATGTGAAATATATTGAATTAAATCTATTAGATCTATTTATATATTATTTATTATATTTATATTTTAATCAATAAATATGATTTACATTTTAAATCTTTATAAATTTTCTTCTTAAACAAAATTATACCCTTAATGTGTTTTAAGAGTAACATGCATTTTAAAAAAAAATTAAAAAAAATTAATAGCACATTAATCATCCCTCAAAACTAAATATAACTCTTATAGATCTAATTAATAAAATAAACTTAGTTTGACTGTTATAAAGTGTTGAAAAAAAAAATTACAAATAATTTTATATTTTTTAAATATCCTATATAAATATTTGTGGTGCTGGACATATTTAATTCAGGTTGATGGGAGGTTCAAATTTTAATAGGTAAATTCAAAAATATTGTTTCTAGGTCAATTTTATGAAAAATAGGCAAAATAATAGTGTTTTGTGAAAAATAGGCAAAACTATAGTTCACTTTTTACTTTTCTTAAAATCTCTTAATAACACACAATTTTAGCCAATCATAATCACAAAAATAATTTTTGTAATTTATAAAATTAAATATTTTACAAACTTAAATTTTATTTTATTTTTAAAAATTATTGTTTTTGATTGATTAAAAACTAACTTATTATTAATAACTAGTTAACTAAAAAACAAAACTCATTGCAATAGTATCTATTTATTAATTTATTAGATTTTACAATTTTTTAGAAATAATAATATATATATAATTTTTTATTAAAAAATAATTTTTGAATATATATATATATATATATATATATACTAGTTTATGAAACAATGTGTTTGTATATAAATCAAACATCCAAAATTTTCTGGCCATTCAGGATTGAACTCTCAACGTGCGAAGAAGAAACCGAGGACAAGTGGCTACGATGGATGGACGCACAAGCTAATCCAAGAAAAAACGCCAATAAGAGCCCTGCAAATTTTCAACAATCGAAAGTCAAAAATCAGTGGTTTTGCCTACGATATCATCATCCAAAAGCTTGGAAGCGCAAAAATGTATGAAGAACTAGAAAATATTTTAGACCAAATGCGAAAAGAAGACGACCTCAAATGCAAAGAAGGGCTTCTGTGCAGTGTCATCAAGCTTTATGGAAGAGCGAGAAAACCCGAAGCAGCTAAGGAATTGTTTGACAAAATGCCTCTATTCGGGTACCCAAAACCCTCAATCAGGTCTTTCAATACACTTTTCAATGCTCTTCTTAATTCCAAGCGTTTTGATCTGCTTCAACCCCTGTATAAAACAATGCCCATTTCACCAGATACATGCACATATAATATTCTCATTAAAGCACACTTAAATGCCAATCGTTTAGAGGATGCACGCGAACTGTTTGACAAAATGCCTGAACCAAATTTAGTAACTTATGGTACACTCATAAATGCGTTGTGCGAAAACATGAATGTAGACCAGGCTTTTCAATTGTTTTCTGATATGACCAAGAAAAAGGGGTTGTGTCCTAATGTTTATATTTATACGGCCTTGATGGGGGGACTCTGTAATGTGGGGAAGGTGGATGAGGCCTTGAAGCTGAAGATGGAGATGGAGCGCAATCAGGTGAGACCGGATACTGTAACTTACACTACTCTTATCAATGGCCTATTTAAGGTGGGTCGTTCTGAAGAGGTGGGGAAGATGTTGGAAGAGATGAATGACAATGGGTGTGTACTACATGTTGCTACGTATAATACTTTTATAACCTATTTGTGCAAAGATGGCAATTTTAAAGGCGCTTTTGGGATTTTGGATGCCATGAAATGCATCTTTGGCAAGCAGGATATTGTTAGCTGTAATATAATTGTAAGTGGTCTCTGCATAAAAGGGAGAATCAAAGAAGCCTATGATCTTTTTGAAGACATGCCAAGAAGAGGTTGTGAACCTACTGTGGTTACCTATAGAACCCTGCTTGATGGATTCTGTGGGACTGGGAAGTTTAAGGAGGCTGCCATGTTTTTGGAGTCGATGGTATCGAAGGGATTTACCCCACGAAGGATCAGCGTTTCTGAAGTGATTTCTGGTCTCTGCAAGGAAGGAAAGATTGATTGGGCTTCATCAGTGTTGAGAAATATGGCAAAGGAGTGCCTTGTTGAATTTTCAGCTTGGGATGCGTTGATGCCTCATGTTTGTAGTGAACGAGAGCAGCAAAAGGCCTCAGAAATTCTGAATCATATAGTTTGCATTTCCTGAAATGAATTCATGACATACTGTAATTCTACTTTTTCTTTGCAACCTACATTTGCCCATCGCAGAACCATCATTTCAGTTTGAGGGATCATTGCAATTGCAATGAAATTCGAGATTGTATCAGCTGTATCAGAAATGGTGTTCGTTAGCTTATATTGCATATGTACTTCCGTAGAAGATAGTTGATTAGAGAAGTGACATTATTGTTTTTGCTGCAAAGAACGTAGCATTATGTCAGTGCCTAAAATTAAAGATCCTGGAACCACGAGCAAAAGGCAGGGGTAACATTTTTGGAAAATCCCACAGGAAACGCATTTGTTATTAATGGTTTCTTCGAGTTTATCCATGTAAGATTAGGACCAATTCAAAATCTGTGCACATTAGATATTACTGCATATCTACTTTTGTAGAAGGTAACAGTAGGGAGGTGACTAGGGTTCTACATGGTGGGCTTGAAAGTTATGTTGATAATGACAAAATTTTATTTAAGAGTCAAAGACATTTATTTTGCAGCAAAGATGTGTAAGAGTGTCAAAGTGTTTTAGTCATCGTTCTGCTTGATGCATCCATGCAGTGTGCGTGGATTCTAAAGAAATTTATGCCGGAGATCTTTACTACAGGGATGAAACTTATGAAGAGTAACGCAAGCTGCCCTTGCAATCAAATTTTGAGCTAGACTCTAGTTTTGTTCTTTATCACTTATTCTGTTTCCTAGTTCACATTGTAGTCGAAAAGGGCACTCTTCTCTCTTGTTTTGTAGACATTTTAGCATCCTCTTTCGATAAATTTGATTCTGAACATTTTTTATTTCCTTGAAGCATGAATCATCTTATGAAATTTATGCTAGAGATGTTTACTATAGGGAGGAAGCTTTTATGAAGAGTGACAGAATCTGCACTTGCAACCAAATTTTGAGCTAGACTGTTGTTTTATTCTTTGTGCTCTGTCTCCTAACGACACGTTGTAGTGTCGGAAAGTGCACACTCAGCACTTTTCTCTCTTGTTTAATTCCTCTATCTCCTACTACGTGTTGTTAGAGTTGAGAAGTGCACACTTTGACAATTTCCTTTCTTGTTTTGTACACACTTTAGCATCATCTTTCGATAAGTTTGATTCTAATTTCTGACCATTCTTTATTTCCGTGGAGCATGAATCATCCTCAAAACCACACTTCATGACCCTGCCACACCTAGATGCCTTTCTCCCACTCAGGTTTCAACCTTTTTGTTATCTCGGACAACAGGTGCTCCTGCTATCCTCTGGACAGGACTGCGCGTGCTAGTCTCCCTCAAATTCGAACTTCCCTTTTCCCACCCACTTTTCTCTCTCCTTATCTACCAAAAATCCTAATTTGCATTCAATGATAAAAAGGTTTATAAAAGAGGGGTCTTCATGGATATATGGTATCAGGCAAATTCACCATCAGAAAATTCACTGTCAACAATTCACTGCTAAAAAATTCACCGTCATGATAAATTCATTGTAAGGAAAGTTCACCACGAAAATTCATCACATTAACATTTTTAATATGACTTAGAATTTTTTGAGGACTGTATTTCTGCTATTAATTCAGTGAAAATTATTCTTTTGCAAAAAAAAAAAATCAAAGTCTTAAAAATATAGATTAAAAATGTTAATGCCATGAATTTTCCACGATGGTGGTGAATTTTCTTTTGCATTGAATTTATCATGACGGTGAATTTTTTACAGTAAATTTTCAAACAATGAATTACTGGGAGTGAATTTTCACTGACCCAAAGCACTTAAAAACGACAACCACTAACCACCCTGAACTCCATTAAGTTGACTTCCATGGTTCCAACACACACATTCTCATCCAGGACTCAGGGTTTCGCACACCTTAAGCTCTTGTCCAACATTACTGCTAAATCAGCCCAGGGATCTGACTGAAACAGTGTTACCACTGTCATGGACCCGAAATATTAGACATATCACATAAAGTACTATAATGTAAAGTTTTGTCTTGATTTATTGTCTTGTATTAATGTGCGAAATCGAGAATTTCATCATGTTTTCGATCAAATATTCAATGCTATATTCACGTCAACTTTTGGCATTTGCAATTGCTTTCTAGTAGCAGCCTTGGTCTTGTGAATTTGAACATAAGAGGTGATCTTAGTTAGAGATGAATTGAATGGATATTGGATGCTTTTGAATCTAAATATAATAGATAAATGCTTAAGAAAGATGACGTTTTCTTGTTTTGTTTGGTTGTATAGAAATATTTGGGTCATAGTTAAAGAATTGAAGAGATATACATAGTTTAGAACACGTGGATTTTTCAAATATATAAAGGCATTATGTTAAGATAATGTGTTTGTATTTTTTTTCATCTTGTGAAAGTGTGAAGAAGATGTAAATAGAATAATAGATTAAGATATGTAATAAAGAAAACAAAAATTGTTTGTATGCATCCTTTTGGTTGAGATTGGTTCTTCTTCAAAAAAAGGTAGGATGACCCAAAAGGGTTAGGCTTTAACTCAACTTTAAAGCTCTTTGGTTAGGTTTAGTTTCAAACCTCCTTGATTGTTGTTATAGTTGTACTTGTGTTGTAGTTTTGTTGTTTTTTGCTTTGCAATGCCCCACCCAAAAGGGTTAGGCTTTAACTCAACTTTAAAGCTCTTTGGTTAGGTTTAGTTTCAAACCTCCTTGATTGTTGTTATAGTTGTACTTGTGTTGTAGTTTTGTTGTTTTTTGCTTTGCAATGCCCCACCCAAAGCACAAGGAAAACTTGGCAGAATAATTTTTTTTGAAACAATAACCACAACACTGAAGATATAACATCAATAGGTTGCACTTGCACTACAAGTTGCACACAAATGTCGTATGAAACACCACGAAACAATGATGACAAAAACATGACCTCACCATTGCATAAGCAAGGTGGCAACAATGTAAGTCTAACCATTTGTGGGATAAATCCACCATGATGAACATATGTGAGAGAGAGAGAGAGAGCAACACATACATAAGATTGATTACAAACCCATTACCATTTTCTTTCACAACACAATATTACCAACGGTGGTTAAGGATGCTACCACCATTTTTCCTTCTGAGTACAACATTACTTCTATTGACATCTGACCAACAAACAAGGCTCAAGAGATTGATGAATTCTAGGGGTCAATCTTAAATATTTTGAGGAGATTGGACAGGGATTAGTCCACCAAGAAAGAACTCAAAGTGCAGGTTGTTGAATTGACTACCTTTATTCGACACTTGGTCACCCCAAAGTAAAGCATTCCTAGTGACATTGTTGCCCTTGTGCCACTTTCAAAAGAAGATGTCAATAAAATGGAACAAATGAAGTCATGAGCCTAGGTAACTTTAGAGTAGCTTGACAGCATTATTGCCATGGGTAACAGGGCAATTGGTGTGGCAGTGGAGATGCACAATAACTTCTTGTTTTTGAAGGGAGAGATTGATAAAGAAATTGAGGATAGTGTTGCCTTTCTAAAGTATTATGAGCTAACATGTCCCAAGCAACAGGTTATCAAAACATTGTCTACAAAAGTTTTGGAGAAGGAAAAGATTTTGGCTAAGGACAAGATTAAAGAACTAGTTTTTTGGTTGCACACATTAGATTTTTGAAAGGAGATAATCACATAAGTTTTGTCAAAGATCAAGGTGATTGTTGAAGAAATTGACGAAGTGATATTAGACTATGATCAATTTCTCATAGACATGAATAGAGTGGTTGTTGTAGTAGTAAATTAGATGATGCAAAATTCAAGCAAATCTGACAGAAGAGGATAAAGAATAGGCCAACAAATGATTTGAACAAGGAGTTTTTGGATGTTGTTGTGATCATAGTCATAGTATGAGCTAAATACACTAGACCTGGATTTGAATTTAAGCCATATTTAACTAACTAAGCTACAATCCCAATGAAATGTTTGAAAGCTTCAAACCAAGCAACCATTAAACTAAGCATGAAATAAACCATGAAAGCATAAAAGAAACCTAATCTAAAACTCCAAACCTCATCCCATTGGGGGATTGGTGTTGTATTGATATGGAATGACGACCAGGCTTTTCCAATCCCTTGAATAAAATGAGCATCTAATTGAACTCCATTGATGGAAACCAAGCTAAAATTAATGAAACTATGCTAAAGATGGATGAAAAGCTTAATAATGCTACAAGATGAATGATGATTGTATTCAAATATGAAACATAACTTTGCTTTGATGGAAGTGGACCCGTTTCTCTCCAAAATGTGAGGTATTTATAGGAGAAAATGGTGAATCAAGGGCTAAGATTGATTTAATCAATCAATGGTCAAGATGAAAAGTGAGGTGAAGGCATGGATCAAGGATTCTCATCAATGGATGAGAATGCAAGATCACATGGATCAAAGAGTTAATCAATGGCTCACAATGATTCAAAGAAACATACTTCCTAAAACTTAGGAAGTTTGTTACAAAGTTTGTTAGGAAATAATATTTCATTTTTGGAGCTCAAATGAGAGAATATTCCCATGCAAGTGGATGGGTGAGGGAAAATAGGAATTAGTTGATTAAAACAAAGTTTTAATTCTGCAAGTTGAGTGAATTTAGGATTACCATTAAATAATTTATTTATTTAATGAAAGTGGCATTTGATTAAATAATTTAGATTATTTAATTAAATGAGAGGGCATAAGGGGGGTTTAATTTAAATAATTTGCATTATTCAATTAAACTAGATGTAATTTTAGTGGGAAAGGTGGTGAATTAACCTAATGAAATTAATTAGATTAATAGATGAAAATGATGAATTTAATTAAATAACTAGGCTTATTTAATTAAATAGGTGAAAAGAAGATGAATTTTAGGACAAAATGATATTAGTGACCAGATTCAAGTGTGTAATATTATTCAGGACAATTTTAAGTGTCTACATATTGCCCCTCTTTGAAGTGATGTACCTGTTACATTGGTTCACAGATTGATGCTTTTCAGATTAATGTTGTTGCTCAGATAAAAAATTAAAAATTCCTAATTTTTTTGGATGCCCCAATGGAAGGAATTAAGCTAGTACCCTGCCCCCTCGAGAGATTGGCTAGAAATTTGAATTTTTGGGTCGATATCACGACAAAGGTTTAAGATCAACTCAGCTCAAAGAATATGAAAGATACTTCTTTAGAAAGATCAGATATTTGATGTAGACAAATTTTATGATGTATAGACATTCATCGGCCATGGGTAGCCTCATGTATATTTTGATATATATCACACAGACTTGATACCTGGATAGAACTGTTAGTAAAGACAAAAGAAGTAGAAGAATGATATGGACATTGATTAACCATGATTTAGAAGTCCAAAAAGCCTATGATCATTCAAGACTTTATTAGATATGGTGATGAGAAAGATGATTTGCTTGTTTCAAGGATTGGGATACTTTATCATTCCTTATTTTTGATATAACACATAGATACGATGCATCAAGGTATCAATAACCAAGATGGCATTGTATTTAGTACGATGGACTTTGACTATTCAAATAGATAGGATAATCCTTGCTCACACCTTGACATACAAAAACCTCATTGGAACGTAGTTTAGAAGTTGAGAATATTTTAGACCAAAGCATACACAACAATCAACAATCTATTCAAAACGACCTCCCTACACACAACTAAGCAAGTATTCACCAAGATTATTTTTCAAGAACACCCCACAAGCACAACAAATAAAAGATAATGATCGATGCCCCATTCATTTCTCTCTAAATCATTTTGATAGACATCATCAAGAGGTCCTCAAAATGGGTCAACAAGATAAATTATAAGACAAGATCAAAACAAATAGTCAATGTTATCTATATCTCTTGCCAAAAGGTGTGTTTTGTTTAGGATAAGTATCTAAAGAAATTTCCAAAGATGATGCCCATTGTAGGAAGGATGCATCCTAGGACATGTTAGTGAATGGTGGCAGGTTGATAGGTTGTTTGAAAGGCTATTGATATAAGGTTTAATTAACATGTTTGATGATGATCAAGAGTTTGATTTTTTTTGTTGCGTTTAAAGGTTCTACTTTTTGTTGATTGTTGCACTTGTTTTTTGTTTGTGTTACCAAAGGGTGAGTGTGACAATCGATTTATTATGGATGGAAGTTTATTGTGAGTAAAAATGAGACGAGATGGGTGGTTTTGACTTTTTGGAATATTTCAATATTTTTGGTGTTTGACAATGTTTTGAGGCTATTTTTGGTTGTTTTGAATGGTTTTGTGAATGTTTAGGTTTTCAAGTATTTTGAGGCTTTTAGGATGTTTTCACATTTTCAAATATTTTTGTATTTTCTGAGTTTTTACCAAGACCTAAAAGGGACTGACCTAGGGCCTCGGGGGCTAATCAAATATTAGCCTTGCCTACGTTATAGACACATAGACCACATAGTTCGACTGAATCTAACTAATAACCCTTTATTGATGATGTATGAACATTTGATGGATTGTTAGTTTATTATGATGGACTCCTAAAGGATTGACCTAAAGCGTCTCAGGACACATCAGTGATGGCCTTGCCTACATTCAAGCTTAGAGACAATGTAGTTCAACAAGATAATGTTTTGGATTTTTTTGATGTTTTGACCTATTTAGGGATTTGATGTGTTTTGGATGTTTCGGATTTTGACTTTACAACTTTTCAAATATTTTTGGATTTTTTGGATTTTGCAAGTGTTTTTGGATTTTGATGATTTTCACATGGTTTGGAGGATAAACGATACCTAGATCGCAATTTGGATGTCACGTTGTGAGATATAAGACATGGATCAAGAGTTATTTGGAAACAAGAGTGTAATAACCTACCCCTAGTGTCTAGAAATGTTTCATAGTTTAATGGACAAAACAAGATAGGTAATGTAGATGCAAAGAGTTTAACAAAGTTTTATCATGCTAGATATGGGCTATGGGACTTCATGAGACAAAACGGTAAAGATCCTATCAAGAGCTTGCCATGAGTAGAGTTGAAGTATACATTGAACCTTTTTCAAGATCAAGATAAATTGGAAATTTGGATAAAATTAAATTGGATGGATGGAGGGAAAATTGGATTTATCATGACAAGGATGAGATACTTCTATCTAAGAAGGATCATATAGATGCTCAATTCTACTCATGATGCCTGCTTTCCAAGTTTTCATCATAGTACACGCCCAAAGCACCACTATAGTGGTTTTCATTAGAGGAAAATTTTTATTTTTACTTTTTTCTTGATTTTTTGGTTTTTTTGGTTTTTTTTTTAAATTTTACCCTCATGTTGAACCACCTGGTGGTATTGATGTAGAGGCCCCTACCATAACATGCCAATGATATCCTGCTTGAATAAGTTTCTTTGCTAAGATACGAGTGCTTGAACTCAACTTTCGAGAATTATGATTTGTCTTGTGGATACCGAAATTAACCTTGTCTATGTGTGCACATCGTGACAGAGTGGGACTTCGTGTTGGGATTAAGGTGTCTCAACCTTAGATTTCTAATATTGATTTAATTGATGTATTATTGTATTTATTTGTATTATTTAACTTCCTATGGTCTCATGTCACAAATTGGGACCCACCAGTTGAGTGGCATCCTCATTGGAGGTGATTGGATGACACATAAACATCCCAAGTGGGAATAGGTATCCCACTTTAGAATCTTTGACCTATACAGATTCTATAATGCATCATAAGGCATCTTGTTGCATGGAGAAAGTTGGTGCCCAAGTTGGGTTATGACTGGCTATAGAAGAATTGGGTATTCTTGGTTAGTTATGATAGATTCTCTTACAATTGTAAGTTCTATCAGTTATGAAAGATTCTATGACAGTTGTAAGATGTGTAAGGCATCTGTCATAACCTATTTTTAACATATTTTGGGCGGCCAAGCTTGAGGAAGGAATATTTGCATGTTTGACAATTGTAAGGGGTGTAAGGGAATATGTTACATGTGTCCAAATGCATGTTTATGGCATGAGATATTGTGCCATGTGGATTTGGATTCCCCTCTCCTTCTAGATGCTTCTTGAAGCTTGTATCTCTCTAGATATTGAGTTCCTTACATTGTGGAATGCATAGTTTGTTTACAGGTAAAGTGTCGCCAATATCACTCCAGAACAAGTGTTTGTTTTGAAGCACTCGTAGAAGAAGGCTTTGTACTTAGGGTTGTATTGTAATTCCTTTTGAAGTAATGCAATAGTACTATGCTTTTGGAGGGTGGGATTTTTTACCCAAAAGGGTTTTCCCCATGTATATTTGGTGTCACTATTATGTGTGTTTGTTGTTGTTCTATTCCTTTATTCTCTATTTGCTTCTCTTATTGTAACTGTATAAGGTGTTAAAAGAAATTTCCGTAACTCTCCCCTACTTAGATTAGTTTAGGAAGTTGTTTCTACTCACCTAGCTTCCTTTCAGTTGGTATTAGAGACTAGCCAACCTTGATTCCTTTGTTGAGTTAGAAGGGTTTTTTTAGTTGATCTTTGTTTCAGTGGGAGTTTTGCAAAAGTGTGTTCCATTACCTTGTTGCAGGAAAGAGATGGCAGACACATCTTTGAGGATTGAGATGGATGAGGTTGTTGCCTCATTATTATCTGAAGAGATATGAAGGAAGTCTTCTAAGATGGCCAAGGAGACCCTTGTTGTTTGTGGCAGACCAAAGGAGAGAGGCAAAAAGAAAAAATAAGAAAACTAAGTCAAAGTCTCCAGGAAAATCAAAGTCTCCTAGTAAGAAGTCCAAGGAAAAATGTTAGAACTGTGGTGAAGTCAATCACATTTGAAAAGATTGCAAAAAGGAGGAGAAGAATACAAATAAGTCTTTTTTTCGATTCTGAATATGAGAAATCATCCCAAGATGATGGAGATGCATTTATTACAGCCTTGGTAGCCCATACATCAGATGTTATGTGGTTGATAGATTCCAGTGCATCTTTTCACATGACCTCTCATAGATATTGGTTCTCAAAGTATGAGGAGTATGATTACGGGGAGGTGTACTTGGGTGATGACTCTGACCTAAAGATTGTTGGTCATGGAAGAGTGAAGGGGATTGATGGTGTCTTGCATATCCTAGGTTTGACACGAAACCTACTTTCTGTAAGTAAACTAAATGATTCAAGAGTGCAAGCTGTTTTCTTTGATAGAGGATGCAAGATGACTAGAGGAGCTATGGTGTTATCTAAGGGAGTTCATATTGGCACTATGTTTCAGCTTGATGCATGCACTGTACATTGCAATAGTTCTTCTGATGTACCAAAGAAGAGATCTTTGGATTCTTCATCCTCACCATCAAATCATGTAGAGAAGAAGCATGTTGCAACTATGTCCGATGGTCGTGCATTTTGGGTACCTAAGGGTGCTCATTCCATGGAAATGAAGCTTCCCTCATAGAAGACAATGTTATGGCACCAACAACTTTGTCACATTGGTGAGAAGGGTCTTAGAACCTTGAAAAATATGAGCCTTGTTGAAGGCCTTGATGATTGTAATCTCGAGTTTGACTTTTGTGAACATTGTGTATATGGAAAAAAACACCATGGATGTTTCTTTTTACTATATCTCTCATAAGTCTTCTAGGGTTTTGGACTATGTTCATTCATATGCTTTTGGTCTTGTAAATATTTCTTCGTTATCAAAATATGTATATTTTGTTTCTTTCATAGATGATTATAGTAGGACATTTGTTTATTTCCTCAAAAGTAAAGCTAAAGTATTTAGTAGGTTTAAGGAGTTTAGAACTTGGTAGAAAATTGGACTAGTAGAAAGATTAAGTACGATCATCATTGATGTAGAAGTGATACCCTCTTAATATCTTTTTGTCTTGCTCTATGCTATCATGTGCATGCATGAATGTTATGTGTACAAAAATAATAACTTGAATATAGTTATAATACTGGGATTTCACTTCATTTTGTGGTTGCAATGTATAATTCTCAACAAAATATACAATAGAAACAATGGTACCAAGAGGAAATATATCCTTACACAACTTGAATTTCTCATCCAACCATCAAGCTCTATGTGTATGCATTGCGTACTTATAAACTATTTTCTCTTGAAAAATCCTCATAAATTCAGCTAAAAAATTATCTTTATTCACTAACTCACATCTCTTCAACTCTTTTCTATCTTTAACCCCATATGTCATTGTCTTGAATTTTCCAAAAGTAACTATTTTTTTTCCAATTTCATGTGTGCTCTATAAATATAGACATTTTACCACAAGTAACACATGATGCTTCCAAACACGATATCTTATAAAAAATTTGGCCATCATCTCTTCCACATAATACACTTGAAATAAAATATCTTGATGATTTAGGAGGGACTTGTATATCACATTCCATCAAAACATCATTAGTATGCATGATTTATCTTAGCATAAAAAGGTTTGACCATTTCAAAAAACCTTTGACTAATTCTCACTTGAGGATAAATTTGAATAAAAATTTCATAAAATTCAGTTTGAGTTATATCCAAAAAGTGTTTAGGATGTGCTTCACAATTTTGAGATCCTATTCTCCTTCTAACATCTTTTTGATTGGGTGAAACTCTTGTGTTGCAATTTTTTTTCAATTTACACTCTTAATGCATCAACAATAACCTTGTATTTGCATGAAAATCTACTCGAAAATTCCCATAGAGAATTACTATTAGGATCCTCAATTGTTTCACATCTCCCAATGGCATTTGATAGTGTTATTCTACATATTTTGGTAATGAAACAAGGTTTTTTAGTTTCACTACTTACTATAGTTGATGTAAGAACACGTTGAGTAATGTTTCTATCTTTAGTGTGTGATGTTGAACCTATTGATTGATACACACTAATTATATTTCTTACAATAGTTCTTTCACCATTGGCATTTGATGGTCTTAAGCCAAGGATCTTCATAGTGTCTCTAAATTTAATATTTTTAATCAGTTCAACAAACAATTGGAACCTTCTAGTTTCACTTAAGCTCTCAAAATAGTTTTTCCATATTTTATTAGTCATTCTTCTACAAGTATGATCAAGAATTTTGTCAGGCATTGGTTTCAAAATGTTTTCATCTATGTCAATTAGATAAAAAAAAATTTACAAATAATTTGAGGAGGTGTTATGATTGGTGTGTGTTCTTGGTTTGTATTTGGTACACTTTATTGATCATTCCTTAACTCAATAGGTGTGATGTTTGGTGCTTGTTTTTGGTTTGCATTTGGTAAATTTTATTGATCATTCCTTGTCTCAATAGGTGGGATGTTTGGCACTTGTTCTTGGTTCACATTTGGTAAATTTGATCCATCATTTATATCTTCAATTGATGTTTTGGTATTTGATTCTACATTAATTTCAATTGGTATAGATAACATACCTTCTTCTCCAACTTTTCTCATTTCATGTAGTCTTTCATGCAATCCCTTTGTTTTTTTGTTTTTTTCTTTAATTTTTTTAGGTGGTTCTCGCTTATTCTTTCACATGGTTAATATAAATTGTTCCTAAATAAAAACATTATGAATATATGTTAATACATATTATAATTTGAACAAAAATGGTTTACTTGATCAAATTACTTAAAAAAATATGAAATTACTTGAACATGTATGAAATAGAAACAAATATGAAATTACTTAAAATGTTACTCTTCTTTGACATATAAATGATTTAAATTAATTAATCTAATTAACAAATTATCAATAAAATATGAAATAATCATCAAAATTGACAATAAAAATATACCAAAAAAAAAAAATAACAATCAATTAATTGTCACATTCCAATGCATTTCAATCATTTGAACTCAAATAAAACAAAGAAATCTCTTACACTGTTAGAAAAAATGCACATAGAAAGTGGAGCCTATTGTAGTGGGACCTTCAACACGACTATCATGTGATTTTTTGGCCATTATGAATGCATATAAACTAAAAAAATGCGTACACATTATAAAAGCATAACATGTATGTGTTATGTTAGCATAACATGCACGTGCTATGTTTCCATAAAGTGTACGCATTATTGGTCCATAAACTTAAGTGGGACCTTCAACACAACTATCATGTGATTTTTTGGTTGTTATAAATGCATAAAATAAGAAAAAATGTGTATGAATTATGCTTACATAACACATACCCATTATGTTTCCATAACATGTATGCATTATTGGTCCATAAACTTAAGTTTTTGCACTTTGGCCTCCATTTAGAAGTGCTTATAGTGTCAAAAAACCATATGCACTTTTAACTAAACAAAACACATATGTGTTTTATTTAGTTTTGGGCTTATCATGGATTTAACTTACCACAAACTTATGCACTTAACTCTAACACCTATACAATTAACACTAAACTCTATACCCATAACCCTAAGCTCTATACCCATAACCCTAAACCTTAGATACCCTATACAATCAACCCTAAACCCTATCCCTCAGCCCTAAACTATAGAGAGAGATAGATTAGATAGAGGTAGTTCTAGGGAACTAAATTCTATACCCTATACCATCAATTCCCTAAAACTTATCCCTTAACCTTAGGAACTAAAGCTAATAAGTTAAACTCTTAACCATATACTCAACCCTAAACCTTATACCCTAATACCATAAACCATAATCCCTACACCCTAAATAATGAATAGTTTAGAGATATTAAAGGGAGAGAGGAGAGAGAGACATGTGAGAGAGATAGGGAGAGGTGATATATAGAGAATAGCTCATAGAGAAAGAGATATGTGAGATAGATAGAAGAGAGATCTACATAGGGAGGGAGGGAGAGGTAGATAAGGATGGATGATGGGAGAGATAGGAAGGGGAGGTAGATAGTGGAGAGAGAGAGGTTAAATAGAGAGGTAGATATAGAGGAGAGAGAGAAGTGAGATAGAGAACAATAGAGATGGGAAGGAGAGTAGAGAGTGGGAGATGTGAGACTTAACCCTAAACTCCATACCCATAACCTGAAACCCTATACCCTATACCATTAGTTCCCTAAAATTTATCCCTCAACCTTAGGATCTAAAGCTAATAGGTTAAACCCTTAATCACATATTCAACCTTATACCCTATACACTCGACCCTAAACCATATACTATCAACCCTAAACCCTATACCATATACCCTCTTGACCCTAAACCTTGTTCCTCAACCTTGGGTCCTAAGGTCTATATAATAAACCCTCAACCATATAAACTAAACCCTAAACCCTATATCATATATACGCTTAGCCCTAAACTCTTGTGTCAGTCCTATGCATGTGATATGCATAGTCACCTTGGTTCCTTATACCTTGGTGTATAATATCACATGCATTATCAAATTAAGTGCTCTCTACATTGTAGTTCAATTATTGCATTCCAAATACACCTAATCCCATTGCATCCCTTCTTTTGGCCACCATCATTTTCTCTTTCCTAATCATGGATTGTATGTGCACATGCATTCTATATTTATTCCATATGTCCCTACACTTAATGTATTATATGGTTGTCTGGTCTTCATCTCCATCCAACTCATCTCATCATTTTATTTTTGTCTTAAATCATTAGGTTTATTATTGTATCTTATCATCATTGTATTTCCATCTTAAGTGCTTAGATTTGTTATTCTAAGAATCTTATCATTATTGCATTTTTGTTTGAAGTGTTTATATTTGTTATTTGAAGCATCTTATCATCATTCCATTTTTATCTAAAGTGTTTAGATTTGTTAATAAAAGCATCTTATCATCATTTCATGTTTTCATCTTAAGTGTTTAGATTTGTTATTCTAAGCATATTATTATTTTATGTGCTTGTTACATTTCACATCCACTACTTATGTATTCTTCCTTAGATACATTATAAAATCATTTTAAACCATGTACATATATATCTAAATTAAGATTCACCTACATTAGTTTTGGGATTACAATAGATTTAACTTACCAAAACCCTATGCACTTAACCCTAACACCTATACACTTAACCCCAAACTCTATACCCATAACCCTAATCTCTATACTTTTAGACACACAAGACAACTACGAAGGGGGGTTAATCAGTTGTGCATTAAAATATCAAACCCTCATTAATATTCAAACCCTTATGTAGAATTAGCATGAATGAAAACAAATGAAACATCAACACATTAAACATCATGCAAAATAGAACACCGAATTTACATGGAAAACCCAAGAAGGGAAAAACCACAGCGAGGATTAGCTCACAATATAAATGAATAACAACATTGATCATAGTGTGCTCACTACCGAAGGGATCATTGCCCAAAGGACTCACTGTCCAAAAATAAAGAAGGGCTCATTACCAATGGCTCATTGTTGGATTAGAAAGAAGAAAAAAGAAGACAATTAAAGAGAGAACACTATCTTAGAGTAACAAGAGAATCCACCACAACAACGCCACACCATCTACAACCTTTAGCTCACTCCTCCAGTAACTTTTGGATTATTGAAATGTAGACACCTTCTGCTCACTACTTAACCAATAAACTAATTTGTTTCCAAGAAAGAAATCACCTCCATTTTTACTTTTTTCTATCATCCATGAAAGAAAAGTAGAGTGTGGAATATGCCTTCCTAATGCTAATATTTAGGAGAGAGAAGCAAATAAACCACTTAAAACTTTTCAATTACAGTTCATTTAAGATGCACATGAATGGATAACATAATAGACAATAAAACATCAACACAAAATAAACATCTAATTTTATGTGGGAGAACCCTTACGGGAACAAACCCACAGACCAAAGTAAAGATCTCTTGTATTACAATAAAATGGAAATTACATACAAGTCATAGAGTTGTGCTCTCATAGCTGTTTCTCGAGTTCTAAAACCAACAATATAAGATTACAATTTCTTCGACCATTCACATGTTCATTATTCCTTCTCTGACTCATGGTCAATCCAATACTACAACATTCTTGCTATCTCTATATATCTATCTCCTCGTTCAAGTCGGCCTAACTTGTTGATGTCTTAGTATTACCTCATTGACCAAAGAACATCGATATCCCATACAAAGTTGCATGGTTATCAAGGACTTCAATGCTCGGCCAATGATCATATT
>VDFB02379415.1:0-20155 GCA_007258455.2 Sequoia sempervirens
GTTTGAAACATCTTTCATTGGCTTAGAGGTCACAAGACCTGACCCAGAACCAGTGGACTTATTCTTTCAGTTCGTAATCGTAGTCCATTTTGCTTCAAGTTTGACAGCAGATGCAACCGCCAAACAAGGCTTTTTAGCATCTCATGGCAGAGAAGGTGTATAAGTCACTGCTAAAGGCCAGTCCTTAATTTTGTGGTCCACTGACTAACACCTATAGCATGTGTTGGGAAGATTAAAATATGTGACCTTCTAAGTGTGGTGAAGAGCTACAATTTGGATATCAATGGAGTCTTTCAAATCTTTGGAAAGGTCCACTTCCACACAAACCCTCTTCTAGGGTCGAGCCTGAAAAAACCTATCTGGCTCAATGCAAATAACCCTCCCCAGTGAGGAAGCTATACTATTCAAAAAAGGCACACAAAGCAAGGGTAGACTAGGGAATTCAATCCAGACCAGGACCCGCAACTTGGTGTCATCTGAGATAGCAAAATCACAGGTCCATGCCTGGAAAACTAACAAAGAAGATTGGACATACCAGGGCCCATGGGCTAAGATAGCCTGCACATGATTGACCTCCGCAAAGTAGAACAAAAAGAAACCCTTGGTTAAATTTTGGACCATATCAAGGTGGACCCCATGAGGGACCCAAGCCTTGTTAAGACATTCCTTAAGCACACTTTCAAGGGGAGTTCTTCTGACATAATACCCAACAAGGGTGTATTGTTCAAGCCATTGATAGGCAGTATCAAAATCTAGTAAAGGAAAAACTGCATCAACTGGTGAATCAAAGCACTTACCTCATGAAAGACTTTTAGAAAAAATTTCTGGGGATGTTTGTTTGGAGGAGCCATTGATTAATGTCGTCGAACTACTAACACCAACAAGAACTGTTGGGTTAGAGCTAGTTGAAGGCATATTAAAACAAAAAAACCATAGGAAATGAGGTAGTACACACAAGAAAAGAGGGGCTTCTTGAGCAGGATGTGCAGTATGACTCAAGAGGGGCCAAGGGTGACTGCAAAAAACACAAAACCCTAGTAGAGCTCATACCAATATCTCTATATATTTAATTAGTTTCCACTTTTATTTTAAGATTCGCACTTGAAGTTAGGATAAAATAGTAATGACATTTTTTTGACTTTTTATTTCACTAAATAAGCAGTAGTTAGCTCTTAGAAATCATCCCAACCCATTTACAAATCATTTAATGCATAATTTATTTTGTTCATGCTTGAACATCAAGGATGCAATGAGTGATAATTGTGTTTAATATCTTAAGAGTTATTGTTTTGTGTGCATTAGAATTTCATTTCATTTTAACTATGATAACCTTATATTGTGGGAAAGGTTTATCCATCTTTCATTTGTTCGCACATCCTCTCACTAGTTTCAATCATAGAAACTCACAAATTCTTAGAGACTATTGAAAGCACGATGGAGAACCTATACATCCACATTTATTAATTTATTAAGTAGTGAGGTACCATAACACTTAACAAAATCATTCTTAATATTATATCATAATTAATTTTAATTTGAAATATTTGTTAAAAAATTCTCTAAACAAATTTTGGTGTGTGATGCCTTTCTGATATTATTTCTTTACATAATATAATAAATTTTCTCACAAATAAATAGTATATAAAAATCAAATTCATTAAAAATCACATTTTTCTAAAATAATATAAAATATATATTTTTATTTTTTATAAAAATCACAACCATTTTTATTATGTACTTAAATTGGAGAATCTTTCTACAATAACAGTAAGGAGTGGAATGTAACGGTGCGAGTGTGTGTAACAAATGTTCTTAACTTTCACTTTAAATTTGACTATCATTTATGTATAAAAATATTAATATTTAATAATAACATAATGACACACATATATTGTTTTTGCTGCTTTTTATATCAAAAACATAATGACACACAAAACTTATGTCTCCACATATGTATTAAATAAAATAGTTTTAAAGTAGATGAAATAACTTTTAAGCCAATATTCAATATCTCCCAATTAAAATATCTATATTAATACTATTTTTTTATGAATAAATATCTATATAATTTATAAAATAGTATTCCACATATTTAAAAAAGATCGATAATGAAAAATACTTGAAAAATATTGATACCCTAAATCTATAGTGATGTTTTGTAGTTTACTGAAACGAAGCAGCCAGGAGAGTTAGGAAGCTCCAATGTTTCAACGAGAGCCGCCACATGGAAATCAAAATCATCACGCGGAAACGCTTTAAAACCTTTTAGGGATTGAATCTTAAAAAATCTCTTTAGAATTGTGGAGATTGATTGTCGACCAGTAACGTCGAAAACTATGATTGAGTTTGATGTTTTGAATAACATCCATCCATTCTCTTGTCTTTTGACTACCAGTGTGAAACCCTAAGCCACCGCAGCGTTCTAACTCCATTTGGAAAATAGAAAGAAAAACCCGAGTAAACGCATTCCACCTGGCTATGAGTGAAGTACATTCCAAAGTAAAAAATGGCTACTTCGAATTGGTTTATAAACAAAACTCAATTCTTACATTATATAAAATCATTTTGATTGAGTTCAAGAGATCTTTATTTTATAGACACATAAATGTTACATATGTCTTAGCCAACATAAGGAACACAAGATTGAGAAAATACTGAAAAGATAAAACAATGAAATTTCTAAATTAACTTTGAGACATGTTTACTACAACTGCTTATGGTTTATGTATAAGAAATTTGTTATTCTAAAATTGACATATTAATATTCAGCTGCACTTCAACGGTAGCTTGCCAGCCTACACAGGATATACTATGGCAATATATTGAAGGGCAGGGGAAAAAGGCACAAGAAAATGTTAATTGCCTTTCTTAAGACTAAATATTTATAGTAAAAGTCAATTGATGGTGGGATACGAGAAGATTTGAATATGAACAAATAGAACTTTATTTAAATTGGTATGCTATGCTAAATGGTTTCACAACATATTATTTTTTGTACAATGGAAGAAGCCCTGTAACTTAAAAGGTCGATTGGATTAAGTACAGTTTTTGTTGGTTAATGATATACCTTGTAGTTGAATGTAACATAATGGAATTGTTTCTTGTTGATTCTGTTGTCCTGTTGTCCACAATGAACTCACCTAAATAAAACATGTCTGTTCAAGTCTCACAATCCTAGTTGCTAACAAATTTATTTGGTTGGCAAGAACTTTAGCAAGAATTTTGTAGGACACACCATGATTGAAGTATCAACCTCAATCTAAAACTCAGATCATGTAATTGTGTTCCTAGCTCATAATATATAAATAGGTTTATAGATTTAATTCAAAACTCCAAGCCACCTTATTCCATATAACCAATTAAAATAAGACATACAAACTTTTTGAATTTTATTTATAAGATAAAACATTTTAACCTTAAAGAGTTAATTCCCAATAATACCCTTCTTCACCAACATAATCTTATATCCTTACTCTCAAACCCCTTTTTTCACAATAAGAGTAATATAAAATCAAACACTAATTGAAGAAATAATAGATGTGATGAGTGTACTTAGCTATAGGATGATCGACTTCTCAATGGTGACCACTCAACAAAACTCCACACTCTATAAATTGGGTTGTTTTTGCTTCAGATAAGTCCATCAGCATTTCATTATTTTCCATTTCTGATTATCTCAAACCAAAATCAAGCTTTTTAATGCTAAATCCACAGTATTGGCATGTTGTCTTAAGCCAACTAAGCTTAAACCTCCAACTCACAGAGCTTTACGGTGGCTCCCAAGCGGCTCAAGTTAGCTGTTGCTTCAACTTATTCACAATAAATGAAATGTAGATATAAAAATATCAGGGTTTTAGAGCTACGACCTTCTCTCCCACGCTGCTTGCCAAATATGGTCCATCCCTTGTGTTCTCTCTCTACTATGTTGCCTCTGAATCATCTCTGTTCTTTCCCAAATTTTCTTTTTTCCCTGCCCCCTTCTCTCTGCTTTTCTTCCACATTTTCTCCAACCTAGACTTCCCTCTGTATTTTCTTACCTTACACTCTGTCTGAAAACGTGTCTTCAACTACCCAAAAACCTTTTCTTTTATTCCTCTCTTGCGCAATTTCTCCCCTTCTTCTACTCCCGTGCGCCCTTCCTCTCCTATTCTTCTCCCTTCTATCTATTATTTTGCATACAATTCTTCTTCATAAAGTATTCTCCAGCCTATGTTACTCTCATCCCGAGGGAAAAATCTGTCACAAACTGCCTAAGAAGGTGTCTTTATGGAGATTGCGGGCAAACTCTCCTGTGCGAGCTGTCCATCCTCTCCATACTACGAGTCTTTATTTTTTTCAGAATAAGGGACACCGTGCCTTTTAATTGCACGAATTCTTTGACCCACGTCCTCTTCTTTACTGCTACACCATTTCTCATTTATTGGTGTTTGTCTCCTGCATTTAATCTATTTCCATCCCCTCCTTTCTTCGCTAACAAGCATTGGTTCTTCCTCATGTTGCATTAAATTGAAATCTCCTCCATTTATTTACTTTTTGACCACATGATGCTCGATGTTAAGGGGTCTTTTACGGGGATGTGACAAATTTCTTGTTCATAATCAAAGGTAGAGTTATTACAGTATTTATAGATTCATTTGAATCTCTAGAAGATCCTAGAATGGCTAATAGAAGTCTAAAAGATGAAAAAATTAGAAGAGAAGTTTCCATATTCTGAAATAATCCACCAGATTAAATATTATCTCTTTCACTAATATTTTTTATATACATCCCATAAATAAACATCATCTCCAATGGAAATAATTTCATAAGAAAGTGTACACAGCTGAGAGCCTCCAACACAGCATATTGTATGGTGTACCTATCAAAACTCTAGTTTCCTCCCTTCCCAATCCAGCCAATCCAAATTGGGTTCTTTCACCCCGACAGTTTGAACTTTAAGGTCAGTCCTGGAGTTCTTTTTGAACAGCCACTCATTCCTCTTATCACAAATTACCCGTTAAAGGGATGCCAGTGTGGCTAATGTTTGAAGAGTTTCTTTCAATTCACCGCGTGCTCCACTGTGCACCTTCAAATGTATGCACGATGAGATGTCAAGGAGTTTTAGTTTTTTAAGACTGCAGATGGAGGATGGCAGGGATTCCAAGCCTAGAGATTCACACAATCTAATTTCCTTAAGTGATTCAAGCTTATCCAGCTCATCAGGTAGCTTTGCAAGGCGATGGCAATGAGTAACTGATAATATTTTCAGGGAAATTGAACAGAGTCCTGCTGGCAACTCCTCAAGATCAATGCAGTAGCCCACATTAAATTCCAAAAGCACAGGAAAGTTGAATGTTTTATCCCTACCAAGGCCCTCACATAGACTCATGTTTATTTTCTCCAAACTTTTCAAGACCTTGCATTCCTCAGGAACTATCAGCTTTTCAAGATGCAGAGCTTTAAGTTGAGAAAGTTCTTGAAAACCAAGCACTCCACTGAGCTTGCTTCGTTTTACTCCGTCACTATTATGGATTATCAGAACCTTGAGATTTTTCATTGTGTGCAAAAACGTTGGAATGCAATATTCACTTGCAGTGAAATATAAAACCAAAGCTTCCGCCTCAGGGAACTCCACTTTGGGCCAGTCTGTGTCCTTCATTGCCCCCGTGTGAATGGAAACAATCTGGGCTTTAGATGAAAGAGCTCTATCTGTTTCCCACTATGAGGGAAAGCAATTTTTCCATTTTAGGCATAAATAGCCTCCTACACTGAGTACTATTGTCCTGGTTCGCCAAATACAGGGCCAAATCTCTCATTACATCATGTTGGCAGAAGGAATATGCATCCATGCAGTCATCTGTATTATCTGCAGTCCTGAGATTCTTCTTCAAATCTAATAGATGGCGATCTACAAACTTCCATAACAGCATATCGGCTTAGTCCGAATTCATTCTACGAACATAAACTCAAATGTCTAGCAATGCCTTTGCAGGAATGGCTTTTCTTTGTGGGAATGCACCCAAGTCCAAGAAGCACTGCTTTTCTATGTCGTCCAACACATCGATGCTTGTTTTCAGTTTATTGAGAACGAAATCCTTGTGGTCATCCTTGAAAGGTTCCCCTGCTGAAAGCCTTTTCTCAGCTCGTTCCCAAACACTGTCGGACTCACCATACAGAGAGCTACCAATTACTTTAAGAGCTAGTGGCAGACCATTAGACTCTTGTTGCACCTTTTCGGTCAGTTCTTTATCACGTCCAGAGCCACAAACAAGAGATTCGTTGTTTCTAAACCCTCCAGGATGGCCACGACTCAGCAAACGAGGTTATTCAAAAGACATCTTGCACAGTAAATCATGATTTTCCTTATTCTGCTCAGTTTGCATCAAATACACGGCTTGATAAACCCAGTTGTTGGAAGAAAACGATGTGCCCAGCCTTCATTATAAACCACGCCCACAAATCTGAAGCTCACACTCCAAAACGCATTTTTCTAAGGCGTCCTATCCATGCCTTCGTCCTTCACCCTGGTTACAGATATCCCATGGAAGTTCAGGATTTTATAGCTTGTACGACGAAGTTTGTAGGCCTGCAAGTTAGAAGTGGTGAACCCAATTGACTTACAACAGCGAGTAGTGAGACCCATACGTCTGTCCACCTTCCCACGTGAATGGAGTGCGTACCGGCAGCGGAAAACTTATCGGCGGCGTCAGACAGCAGACGATTCCGGTGGGATTTCCCACCCATAATAGCCTATCGGCTAAATATAGGTAATTTTTGAAGTCCACTTTGGATCAATGATTTGTTGTTCTTACTACATTCCATAGAAGAATAAATATAAAGCATACTATATCTTTTTAATTGTCAATACCTTCAAACTTTGTATATATGGAATTATAATTCTTATAATTAAATCTTGGTATTAATGTGACTTATGCAATGGGATTACAATCAAGGGGCCATTTTTAAATTATAGCAATTAAATTTTGCAATTGTTTGTTGACCTAATAGAATATTGAACTTATTTAAACACAATATCAATACCACCCTTTCACAAAAACATTATGTCAATGCTAAACACAATAACAATACCACCCTTTCACAAAAACATTAAAATTCATTATAAAGAAAGAATATATATATATATATATGACAATAGAATTTTTTATTTTTTTTGGATTATGGTAGAAATAGTTCTTACATATTAGTGATTATATTAGATGAATTTTACTTATTACAATTTCAAAAGAATGAAGTTACTAGAAGTAAGTGTTCATGACCTCTACTTCATTGATATAATAGTTTTTATAAATTTACTCATATAAATTTTCAAAAAAACAATATTTTGAAAAGACTCATCACTAAAATAAATGCTAACTTATAGATAACCTTAATAATATTGTATATTAGAATCAAATCTTGCTTCCTTCTAACATTTATTTAATGTCTTCCAAAAATTAATTAATCAATTTATATCATATTATTAAGTAGATGCAAAAAATAATAATTAATTAGTGATGACCAATAATAGCTTTTTTAATCCATCTCATGAGAAGCTCCAAGTGTTTTCCCAATTGAGATTATTTGAGCAAAAACAAAAAGGACAAATGTCATAATATTTAATTTCACTTCCTATACATGGTCATTGGGATTAAGATTATGTTTGTTGAATAATAAATTTATCATATTAGAATTAAAATTAAAACATATAGGTAACATATGAAGATTACTTTGGATCTTGGTTTTCTTGTGCATGAACATATTTCAAATAACAATAAATGTATAATAATAAATAAAGAATGATACTTAATTCACCCTAATTAGAAAATTTTATTTTTTATTACCTTTCAATAATTTCTTATAGCGTACATTTTCTATGTTTAGAATTAATAACATTACAATTTCTAACCAAAATAGATTAGATTATTTTGTGAGAAAAATAGAAATAATATGAATTAAGTTACACATCAATTTTCAAGAAAATAGGGATTTCAAAAAATTGGAGCATAACTATTTTCTAATAGTTGAGCTCTTATGAAATCTCTAAGATTCATTAGATAATAAAATACTATATTTCTTGATTGTGTAAATTTTAAAATAATTTAGATTAGGTTAAATGAAATGTGTGGATTAAATTACAAGAGTGTCATAAATAAAATTATTTTTTTGTAAAAAGGGGTAAAAAATTTACAGATAAAGAAAACTAATTGCATACATCTCTAGTAGATTTTTAAATGGGAGTAGCCAACCACATAAACCAAATACTAAGAATCTACTTAGGAGACCTAAAATATGAATTGGATGAGAAGAAATAACCAATTATACCATACTTCCTCCTATCCAACAACCTACTACTAATCTGACTAGTTATCCTAAATAAAATAGAACACCTAATAGGTATTAACTAACTCAAATACAATTTGATCCATAATATTTTAATTTGCAATGCCCTACCAATTTAGCTAAATAGTCAAAAACTTTGTTCCATTCGCAAGAAAGAAGAAAATATATCATCTAAAAATTTGAGACTAAAATAATTTATCTACCAACTTGAGCAAGTTTCTAAGAGGCATCTTCTAGATTCTATTTATTAAAAAGATAAATCAAAATCATAGAGTCCATCTTTCACACAACCATCATCAATTCAAGAGAACTTTCTTTTTCCATAACCTTAAAAATATCCAAAGCCTCCATAAAATCATTAGATCCCACACCCATATGTGTAGAAAATAAAAATTGAACATAACCCTTGTAATCTTGACCAATTCCTCCAATCTTAACAAGACTAGTATTTTCATGAGTTGATCCATCACTATTAATATTTAGCCAACTATGAGGGGAAGGAAGCATTTCTTAGACCTATCCAACTTTTGAGATTGAGATCCACCATGACATGGCCTACTAAAAGTAGAACCAAGTGGAATAAGCTCCAAAAATTTAACCATTCGGCTATCCAAAAGGGACAAAGGCCCCTTAATAATGAACTAGGATTCAATAGCCTCTTTGATCATACTTCTAATTTATTCTATACTTTCAAAACATGATTATGGCCCCTTAAAAAGTATGATGGTTTCACTCTAACCAATTTTCCATAAAATAAAGGAAGTTCATATATCCTATGTAGTCACATCCTGGATAGAATAAATTGGAGGATGACCCATATTATTTCATAACTTTGATAGTGAGGAAGCAAGCATTCCTAATATCTTCAAAATATTCCACGACAAGCTCCAAATCATAGTTGAGAAGGGGCCCTAGAAAAAATATGATTGGTTTATTCTTCATATTTAGTACAAATAACACACATAGATGGCCCTTGAAATCCTTTTTTTCTTATATTATCCCATGTCAAACATTTGTTTTGGAATATAAGTCATATGAACATATTACATTTAGTTTAGCTAAATTTGTTCTATATTCTCTTCCACAAGGGACAAACATGGTTCCCAACTTCTTGTAATTGTAACAGCTGATATCTAATTAAAATAAATAAATACCTTTGTTTTTATAACCCAAAGAAAAAATATTAGGCTCTTGGCTCCTTCAAAGAAAAATAAGTAAAAATAGAAAGAATAGAGGCAAGTATGTTTCAGTATTTAGTAGATCCACCTTTGGGCTAGCTTTGGGTCTCTCACCATTGATAGATCACAAACTTTTTTTTAGACTATGGGAATCGAGTAGCCCTCTATAAACTGTAGTGTGCTTGGTAAAAATAATTCACATAACTGGTGACACTGGAATGATATGACCTCTGATTCCACAAGGATGGGGGGAGACTAGACCTTGTGCCCTTTTTCTTAGAAAAGGATTCTTTTAGCCAATCATGCTAGACCCCTCATCCCATATATCACGGACCTTTTGGTAGTGGAAAAACACTTGAATTTTTCTACTCTTGACCAACTAGCCTCAAGCAAAAAATCACTTAGGAATTCAAGATGTGCAAAAGAAGAAATAATGGGAGGAAATTTTTCCTAATATTTAGAACATAATAAAGCATATTCACCCTTATTAATCATCCATAAAATACCCTCTTTAATAAGAGAAGTTATCTTTTATCGTACTCCAAATCATAGCCCTCTTCCCAACTAGATCCTTTTGAGGGATCTAATTCTCCCCAAATCTACCCTAATATTTTTAATTAAGAATTATTGTCCAAGATATCTGAAGCTTTTTGTACCATCATCAAAGTGATTTAACAAAAATGGCTTGATTGTTTAGTTCAAAAGTATTTAGGCCAAGGCCACCATTCTCTTTGGGTAGGAATTGTTTTTTTCCAATTTACCAAAATCCATTTATGAGTATCCAATCTTCCCACCAATAAAAACTATTTAGACAACACATCATATTCCTTTAAAAAATTAGGAGTAGATTAAAGCAGAAACTTGGAAATAGGAAGAGCCTATTGTTATGTGCAAAAAGAGATCGTAGACCTAATGAATAAATTACTTGGATCAATATTTCTATACATCAATATTAGAAGTCATGATAGCAAGGTGTTTAGACTAGAATATGCTTTGGGATTGGTTCTTATTTCCCAAAAATCAAATATCAATAGCTAACATTTGAAATGGAAGTTAAAATAATAAATTTCTAACACTAACATATTGAAATTTAGAGCCAAATTAGTTGGTATTGGGAATAATACACCCTAGACTAGATCTAACTTTCTTGGAGATTAAAAGTGTCAGAGGTAAAATATTAAATGCATAATTTTATTGTCCATATTTTATTTTTAAATAATATTTATTAAAGTGAGAAATTAATGTATACTAGGTCCAAGAACATAGGGGGACCTAAACCTAGTGTGAAATTGTCAAGGGTGACATTTTTTTATGCTACATTTCGTGCCCACTTTAGTGAGTGTATGAACTTAAGATCAGAATCAAACTAAAGTAAGGATAGCTCAAGAGGGGTTAAATTATCCAAATATTGAGGAGATAGGATGATATTGAATCTAGGGGAAAAGATATCCCCCAAGATTCAAGATCATATGGAAAGACACCTTAAGGATAAAAGAAACATGCATGTATGAAATGTAATTAAGCATGAAAAACATACACAATGAAAACATGAAACACAATGCAAAAATAAAGAAAAGCATAAAACAATCTGATTCAAAAATAATGTGCCAGAAACAAGGTGCAAACACAATATACACATGCAAAGGAGGGTATGGTAATCACAGGCTATTAAGCTCTATATAATTCTTACTAGGATCCATACCTAAGGCATTCATGATTTATAGGATAACAAAGTCTGATATTTGCTAGGTGAACCATGAACCAAAGCATCATAAGCTAGTGAAGTCCAAGTGAGCTTTTTGAAAGTAGAAAAATAAGAAACAAACAAGGGCTAGTGGATACCAGTTTTTACTAGGTGTGATCCCATGTCAACCATATCAAGAGTTATAGTTATGGTATCATTGAGATAAATTAAAAACATGTTTGTTTTAATGTTATTATATTGTTTTCTTTTATTTTTGAGTTCTATTTAGAGGTTTGTGGTACATTGAAACAAGAATCTTATCTTTTAGTTTCCACTTTTATTTTAAGATTCGCACTTGAAGTTAGGATAAAATAGTAATGACATTTTTTTGACTTTTTATTTCACTAAATAAGCAGTAGTTAGCTCTTAGAAATCATCCCAACCCATTTACAAATCATTTAATGCATAATTTATTTTGTTCATGCTTGAACATCAAGGATGCAATGAGTGATAATTGTGTTTAATATCTTAAGAGTTATTGTTTTGTGTGCATTAGAATTTCATTTCATTTTAACTATGATAACCTTATATTGTGGGAAAGGTTTATCCATCTTTCATTTGTTCGCACATCCTCTCACTAGTTTCAATCATAGAAACTCACAAATTCTTAGAGACTATTGAAAGCACGATGGAGAACCTATACATCCACATTTATTAATTTATTAAGTAGTGAGGTACCATAACACTTAACAAAATCATTCTTAATATTATATCATAATTAATTTTAATTTGAAATATTTGTTAAAAAATTCTCTACACAAATTTTGGTGTGTGATGCCTTTCTGATATTATTTCTTTACATAATATAATAAATTTTCTCACAAATAAATAGTATATAAAAATCAAATTCATTAAAAATCACATTTTTCTAAAATAATATAAAATATATATTTTTATTTTTTATAAAAATCACAACCATTTTTATTATGTACTTAAATTGGAGAATCTTTCTACAATAACAGTAGGGAGTGGAATGTAACGGTGTGAGTGTGTTTAACATAATGACACACATATATTGTTTTTGCTGCTTTTAATATCAAATATTGTTTTTGCTGCTTTTTATATCAAAAACATAATGACACACAAAACTTATGTCTCCACATATGTATTAAATAAAATAGTTTTAATGTAGATGAAATAACTTTTAAGCCAATATTCAATATCTCCCAATTAAAATATATATATTAATACTATTTTTTTTTGAATAAATATCTATATAATTTATAAAATAGTATTCCACATATTTAAAAAGAGATCGATAATGAAAAATACTTGAAAAAGATTGATACCCTAAATCTATAGTGATGTTTTGTAGTTTACTGAAACGAAGCAGCCAGGACAGTTAGGAAGTTCCAATGTTTCAACGAGAGCCGCCACATGGAAATCAAAATCATCACGCGCAAACGCTTTAAAACCTTTTTAGGGATTGAATCTCAAAAAATCTCTTTAGAATTGTGGAGGTTGATTGTCGACCAGTAACGTCGAAAACTATGTTTGAGTTTGATGTTTTGAATAACATCCATCTATTCTCTTGTCTTTTGACTACCAGTGTGAAACCCTAAGCCACCGCAGCGTTCTAACACCATTTGGAAAATAAAAAAGAAAAACCCGAGTAAACGCATTCCACCTGGCTATGAGTGAAGTACATCCCAAAGTCAAAAATGGCAAGTTCGAATTGGTTTATAAATAAAACTCAATTCTTACATTATATAAAATCATTTTGATTGAGTTGAAGAGATCTTTATTTTATAGACGCATAAATGTTACATATTTCTTAGCCAACATAAGGAACACAAGATTGAGAAAATACTGAAAAGATAAAACAATGAAATTTCTAAATTAACTTTGGAGACATGTTTACTACAATTAAGCTTATGGTTGTTGTATAAGAAATTTGTTATACTAAAATTGACATATTAATAAATATAGGTAATTTTTGAAGTCCACTTTGGATTGATGATTTGTTGTTCTTACTATATTCCATAGAAGAATAAATATAAAGTATACTATATCTTTTTAATTGTCAATATCTTCAAACTTTGTATATATGGAATTATAATCCTTATAATTAAATCTTGGTATTAATGTGACTTATGCAATGGGATTACAATCAAGGGGCCATTTTTAGATTATAGCAATTAAATTTTGCAAATGTTTGTTGACCTAATAGAATCTTGAACTTATTTAAACACAATAACAATACCACCCTTTCACAAAAAACATTATGTCAATGCTAACAATTATAATCCTAAACATTACTTTAAATGTGTGTAAAATTCATTATAAAGAAAGAATATATATATATATGTGACAATAGAATTTTTTATATTTCTTGGAATATGGTAGAAATAGTTCTTACATATTAGTGATTATATTAGATGAATTTTACTTATTACAATTTAAAAAGAATGAAGTTACTAGAAGTTAGTGTTCATGACCTCTACTTCATTGGTATAATAGTTTTTATAAATTTACTCATAAATTTTCAAAAAAATAATATTTTGAAAAGACTCATCACTAAAATAAATGTTAACTTATAGATAACCTTAATAATATTGTATATTAGAATCAAATCTTGCTTCCTTCTAACATTTATTTAATGTCTTCCAAAAATTAATTAATCAATTTATATCATATTATTAAGTAGATGCAAAAAAATAATAATTAATTAATTAGTGATGACCAATAATATCTTTTTTAATACATCCCATGAGAAGCTCCAACTGTTTTCCCAATTGAGATTATTTGAGCAAAACAAAAAGGACAAAATATCATAATATTTAATTTCACTTCCTATACATGGTCATTCGGATTAAGATTATGTTTGTTGAATAATAAATTTATCATATTAGAATTAAAATTAAAACATATAGGTAACATATGAAGATTACTTTGGATCTTGGTTTTCTTGTGCATGAACATATTTTAAATAACAATAAATGTTTAATAATAAATAAGGAATGATACTTAATTCACCCTATTTAGAAAAAAAAAATTATTACCTTTCAATAATTTCTTATAGCGTACATTTTCTATGTTTAGAATTAATAACATTGCAATTCTAACCAAAATAGATTAGATGATTTTGTGAGAAAAATAGAAATAATATGAATTAAGTTACACATCAATTTTCAAGAAAATAGGGATTTCAAAAAATTGGAGCATAACTATTTTCTAATATTTGAGCTCTTATGAAATCTATAAGATTCATTAGATAATACAATAATATATTTCTTCATTGTGTAAATTTTAAAATGATTTAGATTAGGTTAAATGAAATGCGTGCATTAAATTACAAGAGTGTCATAGATAAAAAAAAAAATTGTAAAAAGGGGTAAAAAAATTACATATCAAGAAAACTAATTGCATACATCTCTAGTGGATTTTTAAATGGGAGTAGCCAACCAC
The DNA here is from genome assembly GCA_007258455.2 of Sequoia sempervirens. Lineage (NCBI taxonomy): Eukaryota > Viridiplantae > Streptophyta > Pinopsida > Cupressales > Cupressaceae > Sequoia > Sequoia sempervirens. Next base: position 14,650 of record VDFB02379415.1, read on the forward strand.
ATAAACCAAATACTAGGGATCTACTTAGGATACCTACAATATGAATTGGATGAGAAGAAATAACCAATTATACCATACTTCCTCCTATCCAACAACCTACTACTAATCTGACTAGTCATCCTAAATAAAATAGAACACCTAATAGGTCTTAAGTGACTCCAATACAATCTAATCCATAATATTTTAATTAGGAATTCCCTACCAATTTAGCTAAATAGTCAACAACTTTGTTCCATTCCCAAGAAAGAAGAAAATTTATCATCTAAAAATTTGAGGAGACTAAAATAATTTATCTACCAACTTGAGAAAGTTTCTAAGAGGCATCTTCTAGATTCTATTTATTAAAAAGATAAATCAAAATCATAGAGTCCATCTTTCACACAACCATCATCAATTCAAGAGCACTTTCTTTTTCCATAACCTTATGGATATCCAAAGCCTCCATAAAATCATTAGATCCCACACCCATATGTGTAGAAAATAAAAATTGGACATAACCCTTGTAATCTTGACCAATTCCTCCAATCTTAACAAGACTAGTATTTTCATGAGTTGAGCCATCACTATTAATATTTAGCCAACTATGAGGGGAAGGAAGCCATTTCTTAGACCTATCCAACTTTTGAGATTGAGATCCACCATGACATGGCCTACTAAGAGTAAAAAAAGTGGAATAAGCTCCAAAAAGTTAACCATCCAGCTATCCAAAAGGGACAAAGGTTCCTTAATAATGAATTGGCATTCAATAGCCTCTTTGATCATACTTCTAATTTATTCTATACTTTAAAAACATGATTATGGCCCCTTAAAAAGTATGATGGTTTCACTCTAACCAAATTTCTGTAAAATAAAGGAAGTTCTTATATCCTATGTAGTCACATCCTGGATAGAATAAATTGGAGGGTGACCCATATTATTTCATAACTTTGATAGTGAAGAAGCAAGCATTCCTAATATCTTCAAAATATTCCACGACAAGCTCCAAATCATAGTGGAGAAGGGGCCCTAGAAAAAATATGATTAGTTTATTCTTCATATTTAGTACAAATAATAGACATAGATGGCCCTTGAAATCCTTTTTTTCTTACATTCTCCCATGTCAAAAATTTGTTTTGGAATATAAGTCATATGAACATATTACATTTAGTTTAGCTAAATTTATTCTAAATACTCTTCCACAAGGGACAAACATGGTTCCCAACTTTTTGTAATTGTAACAGCTGATATCTAATTCAAATAAATAAATACCTTTATTTTTATAACCCAAATAAAAAAATTTAGGCTCTTGGCTCCTTCAAAGAAAAATAAGTATAAATAGAAAGAATAGAGGCAAGCATGTTTCAGTATTTAGTAGATCCACCTTTGGGCTAGCTTTGGGTCTCTCACCATTGATAGATCACAAAAATTCCAGACTATGGGGATTGGTAGACCCATAAACTATAGTGTGATTGTTAAAAATAATTCCACATAACTAGTGGCACTTTCAATGACACTTGACCTCTAATACCACGAGGGATGAAACTAGACCTTGTGCCCTCTTTCTTAGAATAGAGTTCTTTAGCCAATCAAGCTAGGCCCCTCATCCCTTATATCACAGACTTTTTGGTGGTGGAAAAACACTTGAATTTTTCTCTTGACTAACTTAGCCTCAAAGGAAAAGCTACTTAGGAATTCAAGTGTGAAAAAGAAGAAAATGGAAGGAAATTTTTCCCTGTATTTAGAACATAATAATAAATCATATTCACTTACTTATTAATCATCCATAAAATACTCTTTAATAAGAGAAGTTATCTTTTATCGTACTCCAAATCATAGCCCTCTTCCTAACTAGATCCTTTTGAGGGATCTAATTCTCCCCAAATCAACCCTAATATTTTTAATTAAGAATTCTTGTCCAAGGTATCTGAAGCTTTTTGTACGATCATCAAAATGATTTAACAAAGAGGGCTTGATTGTTTAGTTCAAAAGTATTTAGGCCCAGGCCACCATTCTCTTTGGGTAGGAATTGTTTTTGCCAATTTACCAAAATCAATTTATGTGTATCCAATCTTCCTACCAATAAAAACTATTTAGACAACACATCATATTCCTTTAAAAAATCAGGAGTAGATTAAAGCAGAAACTTGTAAATAGGAAGAGCCTATTGTTATGTGCAAAAAGAGATTGTAGACCTAATGAATAAATTACTTGGATCAATATTTCTCTACATCAATATTAGAAGTCATGATAGAAAGGTGTTTAGACTAGAATATGATTTGGGCTTGGTTCTTATTTCCCAAAAATCAAATATCAATAGCTAACATTTGAAATTCGAAGTTAAAATAATAAATTTCTAACACTAACATATTGAAATTTAGAGCCAAATTAGTTGGTATTGGTAATAATACACCCTAGACTAGATCTAACTTTCTTGGAGTTTAAAAGTGTCAGAGGTAAAATATTAAATGCATAATTTTATTTTCCATGTTTTATTTTCTAGTAGTATTTATTAAAGTGGGAAATTAATGTATAATAGGTCCAAGCACATAGGGGGACCTAAACCTAGTGTGAAATTGTCAGGGGTGACATTTTTTTATGCTACATTTAGTGCCCACTTTAGTGAGTGTATGAACTTAAGATCAAACTCAAACTAAAGTAATGATAGCTCAAGAGGGGTTCAATTATCCAAATATTGAGGAGATAGGATGATATTGAATCTAGGGGAAGAGATATCCCCCAAGATTCAAGATCATATGGAAAGACACCTTAAGGATAAAAGAAACATGCATGTATGAAATGTAATTAAGCATGAAAAACATACACAATGAAAACATGAAACACAATGTAAAAATAAAGAAAACTATAAAACAAGATTCAAACATAATGTGCCACAAACAAGTAGCAAACACAATATACACATGCAAAGGAGGGTATGAAAATCACAGGCTATTAAGCTCTATATAATTCTTACTAGGATCCATATATAAGGCATTCATGATTTATAGGATAACAAAGTCTGATATTTGCTAGGTGAACCATGAACCAAAGCATCATAAGCTAGTGAAGTCCAAGTGAGCTTTTTGAAAGTAGAAAAATAAGAAACAAACAAGGGCTAGTGGAGACTAGTTTTTACTAGGTGTGATCCCATGTCAACCATATCAAGAGTTATAGTTCTAATTTAAATTTGATAAGGTGCTACATGAAATTATCTAAATTCCAAGCCAACAAATCACCAATTCCAATATTTTTGAATAGAGTGAAGCACATAATGGAATGCATGCCTCCAACTTAAAATAATTGTTAAATCCCAACTGTGACCAAATGCTTTAAGGTAGAAGTGGGATGCTAAATGAAACATAAAAAATCAAGGTCATGAGAGCTTATTGGAAAACTCTATGCCAATGATATGTTCCTAATAAATTTGAATCATGACAAGGGGTTTCCCCCAAGAGAAAGCCACATACAAGAAAACAAGTGGAACATAAGGGATCCATGGATCTAGGTCAATATACACCTTTTTCTAATATATAATATGATTATGCTCAAAATTGACATCATTCCCCTAGATACTTATGGGAATACAAACATGATGGAAGAAATACACATAGAGATGATAAATTAAACCTTTTGGGTCAACATAGAAGAGACATAAAATCCTCAACACCTTGTATCATCCTCAAAAGGAATACATAGGACAACAACAAATGTTTACAACATACAAAAGAATGGAAATACAAATAGATATATTTTACGACAGATTTGTTTTCTTTGTATCTATGGATATAAAATTCCTCGAGCTCCCTTCAGGTTGTTTGTATTTTGCTAAGGCCTAGCGCACGGCCAATACATTGGAATATCCTTTGGCCCCTTTTTGAAGACTTCGCCCAGTGCTGCCACATGTCAGCCAAACGCTCTTTGTAAGGATTCCCTCATTTGTTTCTTCGATGTGCCCCGCCATGCTTCCAAGTGTCAGCAACACAAGCATTTGAATGCTCCTTCCTTTCACTTACCCAATGAGCCCCATCCATGCGCCACGTAGCATCTATCCACATACACTTTTTGGCGGACCCCACAGTCAGCGTTGGTAGCAAGGAATTCTCCACGTGTCTTCCCCACGTGGTTTGTCATCGCATGGAAGGAGGAATGAACCACAGGCCCTGACCTATCACCATGTGTCCCAACTAACTCCATGGGTAAGCAAAACAGGTCTGCACGAGGTTCTGTTGGGACCATTGCCATCATTTGCAGGGGGATGCATCTAGTTCAAAGATGACTGTGTTCTATGGATTGAATCTTTTTCTGTTGCAACTGCCTTAGGAAATCATTGCTCTATGAATCATTGCTTGTGATGAGGGAATATTTTATGGTACTAATTCCCTAGTGGTGGGATTATTTTCTATATATGCTTCCTTTTGAAAATGAGTTGGGAAGATGCAGAAAAATTTGTGAAGACTAGGCCTTTTGTATTTTGTTATATATTGTTAGTACAAGACTCACAAATTGTACCATTGTTTTGTCCCTTTCTATTTCTTAAGCTATTTGATAGTATATTGTATTCACGACTATTGAGTTGTTTATTTACAAAGCTTCTATGGTTTCAATATAATTTTTGATTGATTTAGGCCATGTCTTTGACTCTTCTTTTCAGTAAATGTAATTGGGAATTATTTTATGTTATTCGATAAATTATTCAAGTTTTTATCTTTGATTTTTGTTATTCTAGGACTTGGAAGATTGCTCAATGAGCCCTTAAATCATATCTAAAAGATAGATTTACCGTGCCTACATCAACATCTTAACACATCGCCTTAGTTAGATCTCTATTTTTTATATTTTCTTCCTTTTCCCATTCCAAAACCCCAAATACAAAAGAAGTTGACTTCTTTACAAACCTAGAGGTCACTCAGTTTAGCACAATTGGTCCCCCCATTAACTAAGTTTCCCATAAGGTTGTTACCTTATCAATTTTTGGCATCAACAGTTTCTTTTTATGACATGCCCGGTGGGACTTCTTAAATGTACCTTAAACTAAAGTGGGTGTATGAGCCATCAACCTATTACTAGATCCCAAACACCAAATAACCCTGGTTTGTTAGTGTCACCACTAGGAACAATAAAAATTGGAACCCATATAGTGAACATTTTGATCCCTCCACTAGCCATGTTGCCAATTGCTAATAGAAATTACATGGTGTGGGATGCTGGAAGTCCCCTTGTAGCACTAGTAGCACCCACTGTTTGGGCCCCTATCTTGGCCTCTACTTTAAAATCTATACCAAAATTCACCTGGGATGGCTCAAAAACACCATCTGAGCACTTGCAAGAATGTGGTAAACATGTGTTTGGTGCACAGAGTTACTAAGCAAAATACAATGCTAAGGTTGCTCACAGCCTCTTTTAGGGGTAAGGCATTGCATTAATATTACACTCTACAAGCTAAAACTATCGGTACCTAAGATCAACTCAGAGATCCTTTCTATGAAATTTTTTGAATGATGGAGATCGGTCTTCACTATATCATTAGCTG